>UELV01107543.1:0-67952 GCA_900490015.1 Megastigmus stigmatizans
TCTCTCTCTCTCACTCTCTCTCTCTCTTACCATTCTTAGTCGACCCAGTTGCGGTGAGCGGCTCGAGATGCAATGTCTCTCGGAACGCGATCGCGCCTCGGAAGCTACACTCTCAAATTAGCTTTTGAAAAAGTATACATAATAAAAGCATGGGAATGCTTAAATGCTGCTTTGTATGGCACGTCGCGCATTTGAATCTTAGCAAAGCGATATTGCATATCCAAAGTGACTGACGATCTTGTTGATGATGAACAGCTGTGTCTCGAGACTTGTGCAAGATTGGATTTGTACTTTAGAATTGGATTCGCACTATTATCTCTAGTCGCAGTTTACATTGCAGAGTGATTAATGAATTGATTAACTGTATTATTTGATATACTGTAGATTATCAGGGATGTGGGTCTTGGATTCGTTTGAAACCTTAAAGGATTACTTGTATAAAACAATAAGACCCATCATATATCAGCGTTTTTTTTTTTAATAGGGCCTGGTATTAAATAGATTCACCCGTATCTATGTCCAGAATACTATGTACAGTATATACTATAATGTCCAAGTTCAAAATGAATATGTGAATATCTTCAAAATTAGGAGCCATTCAGGAGAACACCGAGACACAATAAAATCGAGAGCGTACATCCCTTATCATCTCCCCAAGAGTATTTTATTAAGCGGCTATGATATAGCAAAACATTAGCAGGAGTTTTTGCTGCTTAGAAGAATCTAATAAATTCTACTTATATGCAGTAGAAATATAAATATACTTGAAATGTTTTCCATTTTATCAACATTTTTTTTTCGCCATAAATAACATTTCTAAAAAATTCTGTGCAATTTAATTCGTCGAATAAGACAAAAAAGTTTGTTTTCTTTCTTCCTTGATTTTTAACAAATTTTCATGGTTTTTCATTCGCTCTCATAATTCAATTCACAATGAAAAAATATGATTTTTGAGCCAATCTTTAATGTTTCGTCATTCTCAATATCTCCGTTTCCGTCTGGTAATCTATTTCCTCTTCTCGACATGACCATAGTCATCGCTATGAGCTGATTCTACCCTCCAATAAACAATAGAAACAATAAGAAATAGTTCAAATCTCTAATCGCAATCACCCTATATATACTTAAGTGCTCAACTATCCAAGCAAGCCAATACCCAGCAAATCTCTACCTCGCTTCTAAAACGCTTATCAGAGGCATCCCGACTGCATTCGCTAGCGCTAAGGTAATACGCCTCTCGCGCTCTCACAAGATATAACGGGGGAAAGGTTATAGAAGAAGCCACAGATATAGTATAGGGAGCAATGCTGAATTACACCAAGTCAGAGAGCGCGGCAATCAATTCCAGAAACCGAGAAGAGCGGCCCACACCAGAAGCGTTTAAAGCACTGGCAGATTGCATAGGTATCCGAATAAAGGGAGAACAAGGAGGACATAAGTTGCCGGGAGCGAACTTCCAGGGCTACGAGTTCTATATATATATATATATAAGGTATACGTATAGTGCGAAACGAATATTACGCGATGCGGACGTATAACAGTTCGCTCTGCATTCGTACTTGATATGCCGAGTTTCGCAGGATCACAGTAGAAGCCTTATACAGAAGTATAATCCTTTTATTATATATAATATTTGTATGATCTAATCATACACGAAAAAAAAAAAATAAAACGGTAAATCCATCGATACGCACGTTCATTCTATACCGAAAAAGGCTCGTTTTTTGTAAAAAAAATTCTGAGCTTTGCATATAGGTGGACTGATATATGCCGAAAAGAAAAGACAAGCACTCTGTTACTGAATAAGATAGTTATATTTTCTCTTTATTACGTTTTTTAAATAGTGACCAAGACAAACTGAATTAGTATACTGTAACTCTATTACTGGATAACGCAGCTATTTTTTCTCTTTATTAGATTTTTTAAATAGTGATCAAAGCAAAATATCTTACAAGGGGAACCCAAGGAATCCGGGATACCAATTTTGATGAAACTTTACAGAGACATTCTTTAATCGAAAATATCAGATACGTGTCTCGTATTTTAGTCAAACATTTTATGAAAATATATGAGAAATCATGATTGTCGTAACACCTTTATTGCAAGGCCAATATATCGTAGAGATATTGAAAAAAAATGATATCAAAAGTATAGATAATAAACTTGCATTTGTATTTTTAAACAAGTTATTAGCACTTTTCGTTCAAAAGTTATGAACGATTGAACACCGAGTCAATTTTGGATGCGTTTTTCCACTGAAAATACTTCTATTTGTCTTCAGAATAATTTCGGCCAAACTTTGAATATTAAATTCGTACTGTATAATCTTCTTTTTCTTTTTTATTGTTTAATTATTTTATTGGAATTCTTAAATATTTATTAACTATATTCGATATAAAATTTCTAAAGCGTTATTCTAATATAAAATACATTAATATACATTTTAAATTCTATATTGTGAAATAGAGACGATTCTAAATCAAAATCGGATTTATGATTCTGAAAGATTATTTTTCTTCTGAAATACCATGTATGAAATGTCAGTTTAGCCAATTCGCGTATATTTTGTATTCACGAAAAGTAAGTCAAACGGTAGTTTTGTTGACTAGACAGTAGTGAGTTAATTAGCATAATTACGTCAGTGCCAGCAGTGAATTCGGTAATGTATTTCGGTGAATAATTTCGAACTATAAAGACGTCAAGGAAATATTTGTGTACTCCGTGTAATGCGTAAGATAGACTCATGCGGATGTTTTGCTCCATTAGCAAGTAGAGAAATATTGTTTCACAATACTTCGTTTATTTTGCATTACCAAATATCCAAATACATGATGCACTCGAATAATGGACACTGATTCACACGTGTAATTCATTAATTCACTATCGACTCTTAAACCAAAGTTTAAATAGGATTCTAAAGTAAGATTTCAATCATTTAATTTATGTACAATTCTATATAAAGAAGGACAGTTGGTCTTGAACTTATCGAAAGCTATTTAACATATTGGATTGTATTTACAAATAACTTATTCTGCTATTCAAGTGTATAATTTGAATTCTATTCGTTTTCTTTTTTTTTTTTTTTTTTTGCAACTTTTGCACCAGGCAAGGGAAGTACAAGGAAGACAAGCATGACTAGTTCATTTACTTCAGACTTTAAAAATAAAATGGAGTCGAAAAATTCTTTACTGTACAAATTATGGTACATTTATTCTATTCTTAATCTTGCTATTGATACACATCAGAATTATAGTAATATATTTTATCACAAACGATTCCTTAGCAGAAGTAAGCAAAAAAATTTTTTTACTATACTAAAAATTAAACATTTTTTATTTAATTCTGACCAAAAAATCTCTTGTTTTTCTTACGAAATTTGATAATTTAAGACTGATATTAAAAAATAATCACTATAAAATAACACATTTTATTTTTATACATAAGCGCTCACATAGCCTGTAAAGTTGGAAAAACGCTTCTAGAACATTTCTTTGGAAACTTAGGTGGAAGAAAAGTTTTAGAAACCTGGAAATGTCCGCTTTTGGTGGTGTAAGGAACGTTTTAGAAACCTTTGTGAAATGTTTCTTGTACGCGTGTATGAATTATGAAGTCATTTTCAGCCGAAATAAATCTTAAAATCTTATTAAAAGTATCTAAAATTATGGTCATATTTTCAGTTATTGTCAATAGAATGTAATGTTCTTATGAAAAAATTAATTTTTATTTTTAACAACGTAATAATATTAGCGTGACGATTTTTAATAAAAAATTAACCAATAATTAGCCAAAATATCGTTAATGTTTCTACCAGGGAATGTTTCTACATGAATATTTTCTATATTGTACGTCTTCGCTATAAAAAATACAGTTTTATGGCTACACACACTTGCCAACTCTATAAATTCTAGAATGAACAAATTATACAAAAAAAAACCACAGTTTTTAATTTGAATTAACGGGAATACAATGCAATACAAAATAATAATATAAATAATATTATTAGATGTAATATTATGAATTCTAATTTAAACATTTAACATCAAGAAAAAAATAAGAAATGCTTGCATTAAAAAATGAGCAGATCCTTCTTTTATTTCCGTTCATTATGTCATTCAACTGCGACAGATGAAAAAAAGCCTCATTGTTTGAATGATAAAGAAGGAATGTATAAAGTAGTAGATATATTTATGTACTCTTAATGTAAATTTTACTAGAGTGAAAACCTTGTTATAATTTTTTTTATTTGGTACTTCCAGTCAGAGGTCAATAAAATATTGATCTATACTTAGCTCAAAGAAATTAACGTTCATTAAGATCACAAACAGTTTGATTTTTATACAATGTTGACATCACCTAAGTAAATAATTGTATGTCAGTTGTATAAAAACATCATTCTATATGACTGTTTGCATTATTTTTTATGATGAAATATAATATAATCATAGACAGCCTATTGAAATAAAATGTAACAGACCCAAATAAATATTAACTTTTCAATTAAATAATTTTTAGAAAGGTTTGAAAATTTGACCGTGCAATAGCAGCCAAAAGTATCAGAAACTGAATAAATCAAATGTTAGATGAAATTAAAGCAGACGTTAGCATTTACAATTTGCAGAATAGGGTAAGTGCGTCAGTCACTGTTCCTCTGATGTAATTTGTAACACAACAAGTCTCAGAGTTTGCGCACAAAGTATACTTCCCGATTCATAGGTCTTTTATGAATTCATTCAAAACATGTTGTCTAACTTTTTGTAGACAATGTGATTATACCTACATATGTATTAAATAAAAAGAATATCATTACCAGCGCTGACGCAATCCAGTGATGATCGCGAAGCTTTTTGCATGTAAGGCACGACCATCACTGCTCGCGTTTCACGCTCACATTCTGTTGCTGTCTCTACAACTGGTTCCACTGTTATCTTGCAATGAATCGTTTCTAGCAAAAAAATGTTCAATAGGCAAAATTTTTTTTTTTGTGCTCCACAACTTTTATATTTAACACTTTTATGAAAAATTAATATTTTTTATGTTAAAGACCAAAACGAGGTCATTTTGAGCTAATTTAATCGTTTTCCTATATGTTAATTTAAAAGGACTTGGTTTTAGAGAAAAGTTTACTGTACAAAATAGATGTATTTTTTGTAGATCCTGATCTTCGTCAATTTATACTTCAAGATATATTCATTTTTTTCAAGTTACAGCTAAGAAACGATTTTTCGACATTATTAAAAGGTGTGCCATTTCGAAACCTTTCAATGAATATAGCCCAAAATAGAAACTTTCTATTCTGTAATATAATAAGTTATTCTCTAAAATTTCGATCCGTCAAAATTTACGGAGAAAATCGATTAACTTGATACATACATACATACATCGTTACTCAAAAAAAATGCTCAAAATCAATTTTTACCATAATAGAAATTTATTTTGTGCTAAAATATAGTTAAATTCGTAAAATTCTAAATATGTAACGTGAATGTGACTTTGGAGTTTGATATCTTTTTTGATAACGAAAATAAGGCACTGCCGTATAGCGATCGTGCCTTAAAAAACGAGAAAGTTAATCCAAAAAATTGAATAAGCCTTTGAGAAATTATGAAAAAACCGTAAGCTAGTAAAACAAATCACAATTATTTCAAAAATTTTAATTTACCATCATTATGACATGACTTTAATTTTCGAACTTGATAGTAGATTATTTCTAATTATTTAATTTTATTATTTCGAAGATTAATACGACGAAGCCATAAAGCTTAATTAAGGGATAAACTTACTTGTAAGTGAAGTGTAATCACATTTTTAAACTCCCCTTTATTATTTGTAACTTTTGAACGTATGATATTTTAGTTCTTCTCAAACTAAATTATTCGTGCACATCGTGCAAATACAACACGATCGTAGAAATAAATCTTTAAAAAATCTTAATCATTTGTGTGTGTCAGCACAGAATGTCAACTAACTAGCGATCTGTGCAGATGAACCGACTCGAATAATTACTGACCGCAACACCAGGTGCAAAGAAATTCATTTATATGCCACATGCAATAAAGACAAAATACGGGGTGGGAGAGCAGCATGTTTTATAAATGAGCGTGTAAAAATACGATGAGCCGCGTATCGGTTGAAATTTCTACAGCTATCAGGTGTGTCAAACAGCGGCCAGTCTACGAAAGTCTTTGAACCCGATAAGTCCAAGCTATCATCAATGTATTTGATTGCGCGTACACTGCATTGAATTAGCTACTGTGTGACAATTCTCGACAAGTACGTTTATTCTTTTTATAAATATTATAAAAACGGTATATTGAGAAATACTTTAATAGATGGTTAAGGAATATACCGTAAACATTTTTAAATTTTTATTGGAAGAAAGGCTAAGTAGTAACCCGACATTTAGAAATTTAAAATTTTTGAATATTAAATTAATTAAGTAACGTAATTATTTGTTCCATTTACGGACGTATTAGTATCAAATTTAGATTAAACAGACACTATACAAATTTTATTTCAGGATATAGGTTCCTATATTATATTTAAAAATTAATTTTTTTAATATTATTAAATTTTTATAAAGCTTAAAATTTGATCTCATCAAACCTATAAATTTTTTACGATTTTTAAAATTTGGGGCTTATTTTACTTAGTACAAATGTAAATTTTATTTATAATCTAAACTACAATATCGAAAAAATAAATTTAATTTTTTGGCGATAAATCACATATTTCACAAAGAAAATATCGGATAAGATATAGATTTTTTGAGTTAAAAACGATTTTTATACGCATAAAATAGAGATGGCGATTCTACTTTAATGCTTGTGATTTAAAAAATATTTTGAAACATATTGAAGATAAACACTCATAAAGTAAATGAATATACAGCTGCTACGTGCTTCAAAAAATTTCGATTGTAAGTAAAATTCAAACTTACCAATAGTCCCTAATAGTCCGAAGAAGCCCTTAAAAGTTTTCAATTTGCGCTGCTGTATGCGCAACAAATTTTATTGGCTTAATTGGAAATTTGATGCAGTACAAATTGAATTACCAAGAAATTCAGAGAACTATCATATCTTTCTTCTGGGAAACTTCAATTTTATTCTGAAATCTGTTTTACTTTCGGACTAAAATAATAAAAATCTAAAATGCGTACTTTTCTTTCGATATTTTTTGTTGGTGGATTAAATCAGGGAATACAAAAATTTGAAATTTACTTTTTTGATATTTGATATTTGATATTTGATTATATTTGATATTAAAATTGTTTGGTTACGCACTGATTATTAAAGCAATTTAAAGCTGAGAGGAAGCAATAACACTTTTTCAGAACAGCTTCACTAACCACTAGGTACTGGAACTTTTCCATTTGTAAATTATTAATTTTTAAAAATATATAACTCTAACACGTCTAGATACGTTTCTTTGATGCATGAAAATAAAAATTTATGAAAATAAAAGTGAGGTACTATTTCAGGAAAATGCCATTGAAATATGCCTTCGTAAAATAACATCTATATTATAAATAAACAAATAAATATTGGAAAGTATATAGATTGTTACTCTTTAATTTTTAACTGTTCTACTATATGCCACAGTTTTAATTAAATTTGATTAATTCCAAAATTTACTAATATATTTTGACATAAATAAAATAAGTACTTAACTCTTTGCCTTATAGAAAAAAATCTAAAAAAAATTTAAGCGTACATCATTAAAAAGTTATTGCAGATTATTTAAACTAGTATATATACAATCAGGGTACAAGAAAATTCCCGCGAGTTTTCCCATATAACCGATGTACATATGCAAATTATATTATATACAGAATTGTGTAACGGATATTCGTCCAGCCATTTAATGAATACATTTGAAGTTTAAAATAGTCGTGAATTCAACATTGTCGACATTGTCAAGTGACGTATAATCATTGTGAACTTTAAACCCGCAAAAAAGATTAGTAAATTTAATGTTTATGTTCGATAACTCTTAATAATATTTTTACAATTTATTTAAAAAATTGAATACATTATAATAAATTTAAATTTGTGAAAAATCTTTGTACTGATCCTTTACACGACCAGAACGTTGTGTCGTGGGTTCATTGCGCTCATAATGACAACAATTTTATGTTATGGATTGAATTAATTAAAACGTAACTGCTTTAAATAGAATAGTAAGTTCAACTGATTCACGATGAATGGGAATGCTTACATTGATGACATGCTAAACATGAGGGATGGAGATGTTGAATTCAGCGAAGTCTCGGAATTTTATAGTGGCTGCAACGTTCTAATCACTGGGGCTTCCGGGTTCATCGGAAAGCTTCTAGTCGAAAAACTACTTAGGTAATTAATACAATAAAAATTTGCTTATATTTAGATTGATTTTCATTGTGTAAATTAGGCAGCAACAAATAATATTAGTAATTTTTGAGATGTACTATTGTAATAAATAATTTTTGTAAATAATATTATAATCATTCTATTTTTTATTCAAGTAAAAATTGTTTTAACTGCTTTATATTTAAGTAAGGTCTTTTAAGTACGATATACTTTCATCCAATCAATAAAAAATAATGATCATATTATTTCAGGACATGCCCGAAATTGGGAACAATTTACGTTTTAATGCGTCCAAAAAAGGGTAAAACGTCTCCTGAAAGATTAAAGGAAATGTTTGAAAATGTAGTAAGTATATTTTAAAATAAAATTTAATTATTTATGTGGTGTTTTACATCACGATTTTAGTCACATTTCTTGTTGCCTATAGACAGTTTTAATAACTCCTATCAACTCTTTGCAGGTTTTCGATAGATTAAATCGAGAGCAGCCAGATTTCCTCAATCGGGTAACAATGGTTGAAGGCGACACTGAAGAATCGGACTTGGGCTTATCCTCCGAGGCACGTGATATGCTTATAAAAAATACTCACATCATTTTACACGGAGCCGCGACTGTTCGTTTTGACGAAACTCTACGTAAAGTCATCAACATTAATGTTCGGGGTGTCAAGCTCATGCTTTTGCTTGCTAGGGAAATGCCAAACCTCAAGGTACGACCAAGTTTTTTATAATTTATTTTTACTTGTTTAATATTTACAATTACTTAATAGTTTTATTGCATTTTCTATATCTGCATTTTACCGGTAGACAAAATTTAAAAATTTCAAGCAATCAATATATCAATAAATTATGTTTAATTTGAACAGGCATTCGTACATCTTTCTACGGCGTACTCGAATTGTCCGTTCAAACACATAGAAGAAAAGTATTATAATGCTACGATAAGTGCAGATAAAGCAATGGACTTAGTAGACACACTTGACGATGACATGTTAGATCACCTAAAACCAAAGTAAGAATCTTAAGTATTTCTATTTCGAAATCGGTACATTTACAATTTTATGAGCTGCTTTGACGCGAGCTGCTTTCTCTTATGAATTTTGAGTAGCTTTTTTACGCAACTTTCCCATTAGTTCATCGAACGTTTAAATTTTCAAATTTTCTCGTACGACGAACGGAAATAATGCTCATGTTTTGCAAGGGTCCTTGGCCCTTGGCCAAATACATATGCCTTCTCAAAGAGTTTGGGCGAGGATGCGTTGCGACAGTACGGCACAGGAATGCCTACCTGCATCGTACGACCATCGATCATCCTACCGACGAAGGAAGAGCCGATTAGTGGCTGGATCGACAATATTTATGGTGCCACTGGCGTCATTTTCGGCGCCTACCTCTGCGTTCTGCGCGTACTCCATTGCAACAGCCGAAACGTCGCCGAGATCATACCAGCTGACTACGTCGTCAACAACGTCATCGTCGCAGCCTGGGATATCGGCAAAACGTGGTAAACATTTAAGCTTTGGCAATTTCTTGGTACATAATTATTGAATGGATGACGTGCTTGAGTAAACGTGAGAATACATTCGGAATTGTAAATGACAATGTTTCGTGTATTTACTTCGGTATAAGTCATCATTGGATCTAATCGTAAATAAATCTATAAGGTAAAGATAAAGCTAATAACAAAATTCCTGATGGTTTAGCATTAAGTAGAGTCAATTTTTTTCAATATTGTATTTCAATATACTATTCAATAAATAAATCATTCAATAATTAACAATCGACTTGAAAATTTAATTAGTTATTAGCCAAGATTCACTCAAAATACATACCAAGGATAAAATGGACTTAAAAATATAACCAGTTCTAAAATAAATTAGACTCAAAATGTAAACTTTTCATAAAAAATATTGAAGCTTTCGAAAGATAATGTGTCCAACAAATATTGAATCACATACGCACGCATAATAAACACACATACACAGATATTTTTATCAACAAATTTGCATGTTTATAAAAAAAATTCACAATAATTATATTTTTATAATTATTATAATCGTTCGAGCCTATAAATAAGGAAAAATAGATAAAAAATATATTTTGTAGAAAAAATCATTAAGATTAAATATTAAAGTTTACATTTTATTATAGTATAATTAATTTATTCCATTATTCGCAAATATAGTATTCGAATATAATGGAATATCATTTTCATATTTGGTCAAAAAATTTGATTTTCAGGAATACGAAATCACTTGAAACGATTCCAAGACCTTTACAGCCGTCAAAAATGGAGGAAACTGAGCCACCAATATATAATTGCGTGACGTCTGCCCAAAAACCATTAACTTGGGAATCGTACAGCGCTTTTAACCGGAAACATGGAAAAAGCTGCCCGACTATGCAGACTTTCTATTATCACATTTTCATAATGACCAAATACAAATGGTGGTACAACATTCTTACATTCTTGCTCCATTTTTTACCAGCAGTTATTTTCGATACAGTCGCAAGACTATCTGGACGAAAACCTGTGTAAGATATTAATGCGATTATAATAATATGGTATTAATTTCATGTTTTAGTATCGTCGCAAATGCAACTCCTGATCGTCCATGTATATAAATAATGATTAGTTAGCTGCTTTAAACATTTAGTTTCATTACATAATTGTTGAATCGTTCAATCCAGAACAAATCAGCGAAATTGAAGACTTTATAACACTTTATTAAGATGAATTTTTACAAAAATAGAATTTTTTCGTAATAACTTTATTGAACTGAATTTGTATAAATCTTAAAAAAAAATACATAAATTTTGATATTACTTTTACTTTTCTAATACAAAAATCTCGTGAAGTGACTTGAAACAAATAATTATTTTTTAGGTTACTACCGATTTACCGGAAGATTCACCGCTTTATCGGAGTAATATCATATTTTTGCACCAACGAGTGGAAATTTGAAAATTTGAATGTATTGAAACTCTGGGAAAAAACGAGTCCCGTGGACAGGAAAAGATTTGACTTCAATGTTGCCAATCTAGACTGGGATACATACTTTGTGACCCATTTACGAGGGCTTCGTGTTTATATTCTTAAGGATCCAATGAGCACAGTAGATAAGGCCATGAGGTGGTACATAAAGTGAGTATACAAAAATTATATTAGACAAAGCAGAATCGACCATTATACAATTTGATATGATTTTATAATGATTAAATAAGTAAATTAAATAAATCTTTTTAGTTTATAACTGTTGCATTATCAGCTTCAAATCGAGTCATTATTATTTTTGCAAATTCTTTCAACTACAGTGACTTTTGCCGTAGAAAATAGATTCTGTTAAATAGGAACGTTTACTCACTGTCATAAATAATAAATTCAAAAATTCATTTTGTTCCAGGTTGTTTATTATCCACTACACATTTGTGACTGTGTTCTTCCTTCTTGTAGCTTGGGCTTTTATATCATACTTACGATCAATGTTTCTATAATTATGTTATACAATTTGGTTATAACACTATAAGTGAAATATTATGAAAGCGATGAAAAAAATTTTTTATACCAAAAATTATAATCTAATTATTTATAACAATACGTAATTAACGTAAGAACTAGTTTATTCATACCACCGCACACTATGTGAATGATAATGAAAACACCATGTGTTATATAGTGCAAATTATATTAAGCTAAAGTTATAATATTGTATTTTTGTTATATATGTAAAACTAATATACTTATTAGTAATATTAAAATAATAACAAAAACTACGTTTTTTATTTTATTGTGGAGTATACCTATTATATAAATCTTTATTTAAACAAGTTGCTTTTGGCCAATTTAAATATATAAAAGATAGCAATAAAAATTCATAGAACTCAACTTTACACGTATTAGATTTCTAAACTAAAATCTACAGTTATGAAATATGCTGAAATATTCATGAATCTCAAAATTTATTTCAATTTAATTCTCTCCCGCTTCTGCATGTTGCAACAACATTGCATATTACATTTACAAATCAAAACCTATGTGTATCCATCTCTCTCGTTCTATCTCACTCTCGCTAAAAGCAACGAACGTGGCGTTAAATTTTTTTTTGTACCCCGCCCACACGTTTATAGCGTGGCGGAAAAATTCCCCTAGTTGCCTTCGTTCCTGCGTTCGATTTGAATTTTTGATGGTCGTCGTTAAATATTGAAATACTGGTTGCGAGTGCGAGAGACTCGGAACGTTAAAAATGCCGCACGCTAAATACATCGAGGATCCGAGAGATGTGACGAAGGGCGGAAAGTATCGCGGTACATGGTATACGCATCCGCCGACTCATGTGGTTCGGTGTTTGCGATTTTTTTTGAGCTAAGCTCAAAAGCTGAGTGTGGTTAAAAAAATCACAGACATTAAAGATTTCTGTGAGTGTGTGCGTATACTGTAAAAAATGGTTCATTCTAGGATTTTCCCTGTACGCGTTACGGGATAAAATTTAATTAAAAATTTAGGTCAGTAGCTGGTTATGCGTGAAACTTGTATAAATTGCTAAAATAATGCCTTCTTCTACGAACTGAATTTAATATAGGCTCCTAAAATTGTTTCCGAACTTGTTATGTTGTACAAAATTATTTAAATTTTACTATACCCATATCTCGCTCGATATAAACTGCATTACGCCTGTTTTTAAAACTCGTTAAAATTTAATATTTGAAATTAAAAAACATCAAATTTAAAATAAAAAGTTATGGACGTTAAAATTAAAAAAAAATATCGGTACATTATTATACAGAGGTAGGAGTCAAATGATCTCAGCAAACTAGAATATATTTTAAAAGTTGTTTAAAAACATTTTTGGTTCGTTCAGATCATTCGACTCCTACCGCTGTATATTTTATATCACGTGCGAACACTAAAATCGACTATAATTTTCAGATAATTCTTAATCATTACTATCGACATTCAAATGTACAATGTAATTGTGCAATTCATATTACACCGCCAGTGAAACACCAGGCAAAATGAATAACAAGATTTAAAATTTACAATCGAGCTAATCAAATGGATCAAACATTGTTGATATTGTATCGATACATAATAATTAATAAATGCGCTGCTGTTTGTAATAATTACAATAGTACTAATCAAAAGTGAAATTATTTCAATGCAATACAGTTAATAAAATAGTAAAATTATCGCAGATGTTCTATTTTCATGGTTGAGAAACAATAGAATAATTTAAATAAATTGTTAAAAAACCTACTCAGAGTTGGATTGCTTCGAACGATAAATTGTATGCGTTAGTTTGTTTCTTCTCTCTACTGAACAAGTACTGATACTAGAAAGATAAAAAGCTATCTTCCATACCCACGATTGGTAATCATTTCAATTGATCAATTCGGCTAAAATTTATAATGTTGGATGAAAATTTACGGTAACATTAGACATTTTTTCTTCGTAAACACTAATGAGTAAATAATTCGACCTATAGGAAGGTAATATTTAATAAGGCATATCAATATAATTTGGTAAGTGTTTATTAAAGGTTACTCCAATATACAAATTATATTAGAATCTCTTGTATTTGTAAGCTATATTAAAATATAGTTAAAATAGATAGAATACATTCTTAATCTACTGCTGTTAAAAAAGATATTTTCTTGAAAGTAATATCTGATCTTTAAACAATTAGTTATTTTAACATATAAATTTAATTTGGAATAACTCAAAAACAAATTTACAAATTCAATTGGACACTTTTAACTTATAATTAAATAAGTACCTCGTTTTAGAAGTTGTCGAGAAATTAGTATTTAAAACTATACCTAATGACCTTGGTTCTCATATTACGCATTGCAGCACACTTCCGAGCGCGAGCAGAGAAACGCAATCACTAACAATTATGACAATAATGAATTCAAACTACCTATAGATAAGTAGAATAAATCTTCAGCTTTATTTGCACCGTCAGACCTACGTTACTTATATTTGCGGATAACGTGACAATTACATTTCATAGTCGATAAAGTCATAGACAGAAGAATCAGAAAAAGCAGATAGCAAATAATGTCATGCTGACATGTAATACTGCTGCTGAATGACAACAACCTTGACCGTGACCATGGAGCATTCTGAGTTGGATAAAATAGACTGCGTATTATGCATTACACGTTAGTAGTGTAGGCACCTCTGGTGATTCCATTCGATCAAGTTGTTCTTTATACCAATCGAGTAAGATTTAATTGTGTGTAAATTATAGTTAAATTATCTATATTACGTATAGTTTTACAAGCATCATTTTTTGCGATCAAATTTTGTAGCACGTTAGTGTGAATAAAACTGTTGAAATATGTGGAATATTTATTAGATGATCTTTCATGTGCAAAGGTCTGAACAACTATAAACCAGTCGAGTGATATTAAAATTATTGGATCTTTTACGCATATTAGTGTCCTAAGAATCGCATCAGTTTTGTGATAAACTTTCGTGCAAGTTATTCTGAATGTTGTGCAATAGAAAAAGTATATGTACTTAATGAACGAGTCGCATATACCACACAAACTTTTAGTGACAAACTAAAAAAATTATATTCAAGTGAAATTTTCTTTAAATTTTTCTTTCTGATCAACATGAATGACACTATAACGAAATTTTATTGTTTATTGGGGTTTCAATTTAAAAAAGATTTATTGATATAATTAAACACGTTTTTGAAGATAACTATTTCCATAATTTTATAAAGATTAAAATATAGATTTTTTTCTTATTTCTTATTTTCTGTCTTTAGATTGAGCTTAAATTCATTCACTTATTATCTTTTTATCTACTTTTTACTGCGAATATTAGCTAAGCTACTATACGCTAAAACATAATATTTACTGAATTTAGACATAATTTATAAAGTCACTACGATAAATTGATTGCTATGAACGCATGAAGTTTCAATCCTTATCTTTGTATCTGGAAAGAATTTCATTGATACTAATGCTTGCCGATACAGTAGTTACAGACACGCATGTTAGGATAAGAAATTAACAATACTTAATTAAAAAATCGAATTATCATGGTAATAGTTATTATAAAATAACAATGTACATAGTAAAGACCATGTTTTAACATAGAAATCGCGATAAACTTTATAATGCAAATTTATTCATATTCAAAGTGTTAGGATCGCCTATTACACATAGTAACCATTTCAATAGTAAAAATAGTAAGTTTAAGGGTCATCGGAGTTATTGCCTCTTTTAGCGATGTCAAGGTTTTCAAACTTCCTTCTTCAGTAAATCAATTGACTGGCTTGAAACTTTGGTAAATTATAAAGAATTAACAATCCACGGAAAACCCAGTAAATTCCAAAAAATAAGCTGATTTGTAAGTTAAAGAGGAAGAAAGCATCAAATAACTTTATATATTTGAATTAAATCAAGATAACGTATTTCTAATACAATTATGTTTCCAAAATTTACGTGATTTACGAAAATTTGCTTCATTCTTCGTGTTAAAATTATAATCATTTTATTATAGTTTCAAGTTAATCGGTGACGTCGTGAATATGAAAAATCTAATGAGATTCCCGGCATTGCAAGGGCGCGAAAATTGAATTTTTATAATGATTTCGATGTTCTCTTAAAGAATGCACAACAAATCTAAAATTGTATTGAATTATTATGAATAACATTTTGAAATGTGTATATTTCAGTCTGAGGAACGATGACACTTGGTGTTGTCGAAGTTTCAATAGGAATCGGAATCCTATTTCTTGGCCTTTACTACTTTTTCACACGGAATTTCGACTTTTGGGAAAAACGCAAAGTACTAGGACCAAAACCCATTCCCTTGTTTGGAAATGTCAAGGACTTTGTATTTGGAAAGAGTCATCTTGGTTTGCTGCTTCAAAGATACTATGATGAATTCAAAAATGAACCAATGGTTGGATTTTACCTTCAAAGTAGTCCTGGATTAATAATGAGGGATCCTGACCTAATCAAAGATGTACTTATAAGAGATTTTAACGTTTTCGCTGATCGTGGATTATATAACAGTCCGAGAGCCGATCCTGTCGAAACACATCTCATAAGTCTTGAGCACAAAAGATGGCGACAATTGAGAAACAAATTGGCCCCGGTCTTTACCTCAGGTAAACTCAAGGAGATGTTCTACTTGATCGTGGGCTGTGCTCAAAAATTCGAGAAATATGTGGAGAAAATAGCGGAAAAAGATGATCCGATAGAATTTCGTGAATTAACCGCCAAGTTTACAACTGAGGTTATCGGGGTTTGTGCATTTGGATTGAATACTCAAGCAATAAGCGATGAAGACTGTGAATTTAGAAAATGTGGCAGAGGATTGTTCGCTAGTAGTTTTCCAAATGTATGCAGACGTTTACTGCAACAATTCCTTCCTAGAGTTTATGAAAGCTTAGGTCCGTTCAGGTTTGGTAGTGAAATGGAATTCTTTGTTAAATCTATAAAGGAAACTGTAGAATATAGAAGAAACAACAATGTAAGGAGAAATGATTTTGTCGATTTGCTGATGGATCTACAAAATCACCCAGATAAGATAGACCAAATTGGTAATTATTACTTTTTCATTCACATTTAAACATTTTTTAATAAAATCTATTTTTAAGGATTTAAATGAAACTATGCGAATCACTTTTTTTAATTTAATGTGGGAAACTTTTTCTTAATTTTTATGCTTGTATTTTAACGTTCAGTGTGTGAAATAAATCACTTTGCAATCTGCGTTTGAAAATATCCGAATATGTTATGTAACGAACAAAAAACAGGCATAAGAAGTCACACTCTGCACACTGTGTTGAAAAATACATTACAAACAAAAAAAACTAGTACAAAAAATAGTACATTTCGATACAAGCATTATTCGCATGAATAGAAGTTTCGCGCACGACGTGGTAATATACGGTTCTATCGAAATAGTTGATTTTGCAGTATTATTAATAAAATTAATTTTGATTGATAAAGTTAGTTTTAATATAAACATATAATTTCAGTATTCAGTGACAGATTTTTAGCTGGACAAGCTTTAGTTTTCTTTCTTGCTGGATTTGAAACCTCTTCAACAACTATGAGTAATGCTTTATATGAACTAGCACTCAATCACGATATTCAAGATAAAGTTCGACAAGATATAAAAAAGCAAATTGAGGAAAATGATGGTAAACTGACTTACGATGGCATTAAGAGAATGACGTACTTAGATAAACTAGTTAAAGGTGAGCAGCATAATTAATTTAATTCTGCCGACATAAAATAATAAATATTTATACATTATACTGATCAAATAAACATTTATTTTAGTTGAAAGTGATCCATAGTTTTCTTAACTATTTTTAATAGTCTAATTTCATTTTATCATAGAAACGCTAAGGAAATACCCACCTGGATCTGTGCTGCAAAGAAAGTCGTTAGCTCCGTACACTTTCTCAGGAACAAAAGTATCGATTCCAGAGGGTATTAAAGTAATGATTCCCGTTTGGGCTATACATCGGGATTCTTCAATTTATCCTAATCCTGATGTGTTTGATCCAGAAAGATTCAATGAAGAAAATATAAAGAGTAGACATCCAATGAATTATTTGCCTTTTGGCGATGGGCCGCATAATTGTATAGGTAAATATCTAACATTAATTTGTCATGAAAAAATCATTCTTGACATTGTAATTAAATGTGAAAACTTTCAGGTCTAAGATTTGCAAACTACCAAACGAAAATCGGAATCATCTCTTTAATAAAAAACTTTAAGGTTGATATTTGTGATAAGACAAGTAAAAATTATTACGTCGATGCCAGATCGTTGGTTGTTGCCCCACTTGGAGGAATAGTTTTGAAGATTTCAAAGTTATGATCACTTATTTTGAAAATATAAAAACAAGGGAGTAACAAGAGAGAAAATCTATTCATGCAATTTAGGACATATGTTAAGGTCAGAAGGATTCCTATACCTTGCGAATTTTCGTATTTAATAAAATATGCAAAGATAAAGGATAAAAATCTCGTTGAAATTTAGATGAAATTTTACAAAACTGTGATAACTTTTTGTGGTACGGTGTGCTAACAGAAAATTTTGTTTTTTTCGAAAATTAATCTCTATTGTATATTTTGTTACATGCAAAAATCGATAAGATATGAACAAAACTAAGCAGTCTTGAATAAGTTTTAAGTTCTCTATTGATATTTATTTTATTTCGGTCTCTTGAAGAGATCATTTTACTAAAAAATTAATATTCTATGCGAATGAAGTATACTACACATCCAATTTCGTAAAAGTAATTATTGTAGAAAGAAGACTTCGGTTCATAAATTGACTATTTTACAAGTAAAACAGTTGAAAAACATCATTTTTCCAAAACGGAAAACCAATTATCTTCTAGTGATTTTTGGTAAAATTTTTGCACAAAAAACTCGATAAGACATACAATTTTTATACTATTGTTGCACGAACGAAAGAAATATTTTTCTTCCAATAATTTTAAGAAATACTTTTAAACATAACTATCTTTTTCAATAATCACATTCTAATCATTAAGATTGAGAGGATTAAGAAATAAGTCTTTATTACTATTATAATTGTTATTGACATTGTAACAGTGTTTGAAATAAAAAAAAAACAACAAATATTTTTATTTTAAAATACACTTTCAGTTGATTTATATTTTCTTTGCCACTATTTTAATTTCTATTTTTCTTCAGCACACAAAATTGTGAATCAATCTTTTACTCTTAACTATTGTAATTTCTATCAAGAAGACACCAAAGGCAATAACATCGCAAGCGAGTATAAGTATCATCGGTGCAACCTGTTCAATATTAATTGGCCACCACTTTCTTTTCGTTTTCTGATTTCTCTTAGCCCGCTGTCTATCTCTTTTCTTATGCATTCCATAAAGTCCAGCTTCGCTTATTCGTCTTAGAATCTTATTCACCGCACTGCTAAGTGGCCAATCCTCTCTTATCATGAAATCCTCATGGAACTCCCTTATTTTATTCTTCGCCACATGAAGTACTTTGTTGCTCGTAATAAATAAGGTACATGAAAACAAGCAAATAATATTTTCTCCATTTTCCACACGATACACACATTTATCAACATCCTCATCTGCATAAAACCTATTGCGCAGATCATTGTAAATCAAAAAATCTCGATAATTTGGATGACCATACATGGGAATATTGGAATCAATCAGATCTTCTATCGTATCAATCATCGGGTAGTAGTTGGGAGCTATGTACAAAGAATTCAGACGAGACTGAAAATAGAAATTGGCAGCAACGGTGACGATGATGAAAGTTGTAAAGAATGATCGTGTTGATGATGTTGATGGCTGTTTGAGTGAAGGAGTAGCAGCGAGCATTCGCGTGAGTTCCAGAATCGATTCCGCCAGATTTTGTTTAAGAATGCTTTTGAGAAGTAGCGACGCGACAAAACATGCCACCAGGACGAGACACCAAGATCCCGGATTGAGAACACTCAGAAGCTTCATGATCGGCAATATCTTGCGCTTGCGTGATATGGCGCACATACCAGACGCGTCATGTGGATAGGTTTGACGTTTCCAAATGTTACGTTGGAATATACTGCTCATTGCATAATCCAATTTTCCAGTACGAATATCATCAAAAATGCCACCAGGTCGCCCACTGCCGTTGCCGTAAAATAGATCTTCGTAAATAGTGAGCTTCATTGTTGCGTTTAGTTTACTCCATATTATGCGAGCAATGTCTGCATTCATTGGGTGCGTATCGGGATATGAAGCACCAATTTTGATTTCGTTACCATTCAGATTTGATGTTTTGGTAAAGATCAAGTTTTCACATATTGAATCTATTTTGCATATACAAAAGAAAACATGTTTTAGTATCCTATATTGAGATTTTGTATACGATCTAACAGAAAAATTTGTTTATCATATTGCAAGAAAGATACCAAAGCAACTCAATGTGAGGGATACGTCCCAGTATCTAAACACGTCCTTTTACCGAAACAAAGCCCTTAATAGCTCTTTACGATTTATATTTATTACAACAGTATAGATAATTGGCGATAAAATAATATTTTAGTCTAAGATTTTTACAATTTATTTACCCTTGAAAATTATATTTAAAAAAAAAATAATGCATGGAAACGTGTTGGGCCTTCAGGTATTGGCCCGTTTCTTTTACAGTCAATAAAACTAACGATGCAAGCTTTAACTAACCTTTTTCTATCGATGATAATGAATCGCGCAATAAATATAAATTAGGTACGTTGCTTGAAGCTTTTTAAAATTTGGAATCACAAAATTTCGTGTTAAATTGAATCAACAGTATCTTTAATACTTACTATGCACATAGTCTGAGTTCTGCAAAGTATGCTTAAACAATGTCCATAGGTGATTATGATAAGGCACTGATCCTCCTCGGTCTATATTCCAAAACTTTGATGGGGCATAGTTGGAATACGGATTGAAAGTATACAGATGCAGTTTACGGTCTGCATTGCTGCACAAAAACAACGCTGATAGAACATTTACAGACCAGGCTAAACGTAAACAATCGTTAGCTATATCACAACCATTCACAAAATTCGTGTTGATGATGAGGAATACCCCTTCGTGATTCCACCAAATGGAATCCCGAACTTTTTGCATAGCTTCTGACACCTCTGTACGTGAAGATGCAGTAATAACGTATTGCGATGCTGGATATGTTTTTTGCCTGGCAATAGTTTCAGTCAGATTGTAATAATGACGAAATCGTTTATGAATTTTAAAAACTGAATCTTCGTGTAAGCTAAGCAAACCCATGGGCATCGAAGATGAATATAAACGGTTTAATATGAAAAATTCTTCTCCACTTTGGAAGTTTCCTGTTACCACAAGATACTTTCCTCTTTTATTTAAACACTGCTGGATTAAATTTATCTGCAAAAAATTCGACTTAATCTTTGTATATATGATAATGGTTTTTGTTAACATCTAACTAAAATATTACACTTACTGCCAGATTAAGTTTTTCAGTTTTATCTTTACCAATAGAAAATGTGTTTACAATTGTGGATTGTACAAGTTGCAGTTTAACAATTTTTAACAAAAATAGTATGTAAAAAATAACACCCCAAAAAATCAGCTTCATTATTCTGAGACTTTGATATATTTGACTTGTTTCGCTTAATCGAAGTCATGTAGACTGTTTAATGTTCTTTCGTTTAATTTCATGTAAATAGTTGCTTCAGTCGTATAAAAACTTTTAGTCTGCGGTTAGTGCTACTAATCCCTGTAATCTTTTTGATCTTAAAATGAAGCTATTCAAAGGTGACGTAAAATGATGTATTACATACAATACCAATCATTTTGGGAATCGATTCCTCATTGTTTAGTCACGGGATGAACAGCATAAAACTTCAGTGATGCTTCCTTGTTAGACCTTTATATATTTTTCGAGATATACATTTTGATCGCCTATAAAATTACGTACGATGATTTATGCTAAATAAAGTTGAGTTGATAGGATCGCCTTTTCGTTTAACAATTTGGAAAAAACGAATCGATACGTAAATAATTATTACCTTCCTTACATACAGAAAATAGTTCCAGTAATAATAATTGGTACCTATTATAAATTATAAAACTGTTTAAGTTTTCTTGGGGAATATTTTAATTTGTACAAAAAGTTACAAGTGTAGTGAGAATCGTTTTGAGCAATCCAAAAGAAAAAGAAAATTTAAGTTTTTCTGATCAGTCACTTTACACTAAAATAATACCTTGTACCCACGTAAAATATTATAATAAAATAAATACAGTTGGATTCTATTTGTATGAAGCATATGCTGGTTAAGTAGCTTTCTATACAGCCTATATAGATATAACAACAGGGTCATGATTTTACGAATTTATGATTACATCGCTGCACGCACGCTTGACTAGCATGCATACTTTGTATTAGTAGTATACTAGGGGAGATGTTAATAGATATAGGTTTATGTACTATACATAGAGGACATTAAATAAATGCATTAAAAAATATTGCAGTTTCACTGGAGTTTTACAGAAAAAGATAAAAGTAGATTATCGATTTCGTAGATATTTTACGAGTCACAAATTTTGATTATCAGTACAATAAAATTATATATATAAAGATATTTTTATATGTAATACAGTCAGGTCATCAACTAATATCAAATTGTTTAAATTAATTTTAAAAACCTTTTATTATGAATTATTTTTTATTATTTATACCTATTTAATAAGTAATCATTTAAATTTCAAATAGGTATTATTGAAAAAGAACTTTCCACAATGTTCTATTTTGTTCAAAACTTTTCCATCGTTAGAATTAACAGAAATATATCCTTCCATAAGGTTCTATTTCCGCAAAACGTCATAAACGTATCATTTCTCAATATTTAAATATCAAAAGGCAGATTGCGTAAATAAAGTGATTTTAAAAGAATTAAAACAATCCTAAGCAAATAAATTTATTTATAAATTTACTATTTACAATGGAGAAAAATAGAACATTCTATAATGTTCTATTTTTCGAAATATGCTTGATCCAATTATTATTGACAATAACTCCTAAAATCAATCAACAATCAGATTAGTAAAATGAAATAAAGTCTTAATAACCTGCAGAAAAGCGATTAAGAAACAATTAAAATTTAAATGCTCTACATAGTTATAGAAATGCGTAGAACAAATCAAAACACACTCACACATTCTCACCGGCTTAACACGCATACGCTCGAACGTCAGCATAAGAAATAGAAGTCTCAATTACACATCCACTTAGAAAAACTAATAGCGATAATTGGATTAATTATCGACACGCACAAACAGAAAAACACACACATATACACATACATTAACGATACGCAAAAATTATAGACTCAAATACATTAAAACATTGTAAGCCATAAAATGTATATAAAAAAGAATTGTAATGTTGCGTTTTTTTGTAAAATACATGTATTCTTTTCTATTCTTTATTTTCAGGTATTAGTATTTAGTAACTTTATTTTTTCAGGAAAATTTACAACAATAATAAGAATATTATATAAATTATGTCAAACAGAATGTGATGGAACTTAGGGTTCCAGGCTATATGTAAACCGAGCAGCAAGGACTAATCAGTTCATCAGGAGCTCTTCAAGTAGAGAGACGAAAAGCAGTTCCAAACGTAAGTGTACAAAGGTATTAAATAAATTATAGTCAATATGAATAATTAGTTCTTTATTGACCTAACCTGAACAATATTCTGTAATATAATTAAAATTGAAAAATTTAAATCAAATTAATTATTGAAACTAATTAATTGTCACTTCGGTAACAATTTTGATAAAATCATTTAAAAATAGTTCTATACTGACAAACTAACAGAAATAATTTATAACTGTCTTGGAAGCCAAGGTGTGCTGAAAAGACATTATTATAAATATTTCAAGATTTACATATATACGAATCAACTAATTGAATCAAATCACAAAGGTGTGTGATTCGATAGATATATATATATATATAGTTAATCGTATAATATTAGAGGATTATTGTGAGTAGTACATCTACAGATAATCCTGACAAGCAATATAAAGCAAATTGTCGTATCAGAAAGGAGTATGCCTTCTCTTGATATAGTACAATTTACTAATGCACAGACCGTCTTAAGTAAGGCAGTAAGCCCCGACGAAGATTGTCCATGCATTGAGTCAACACTTTTAAACACACTCTAAAAAATCAAAAGACCATTCACGTTTCTCTCACGTAACTCCCAGCCATCATATTACGGGCAGCCTCCAGGATATCCGGGTCTCTGATCTATAAAATTATAAACTCCAGTTCAGCTTACTGACTTCTCAAGTATAAAAGAGGACAAGACTGGACCGTTACCGTACTTTTTCTCTTGCATATATATTTTTTACCTAAAATTATCTGCACACGAATTAAGGAATATAATACTTTGACCTACGCTGATACATTAATAAAATTCGAGATAAAATTATTACTTTCTATGACTGTTATAGTGACTTGCATTAATAATAGTTAAACGAGTGTTAATGTATCATAAAAAACTATCAGAAACTGAACTTTTTTATCTTTCGGGATACTCGTTTCGCACAGAGGATAAATACCTATATACACAATCTTCGAGAAAGTCAAAATTTACCGCAAAACTGTTGTCATAAATGATCGAGTCAAATACCCTGCATAGATTCCATCATTCTAAAAAAAACAAACAAAAAACAAATCGATATTCCCGCAAATAGTATTTCACAAAGACACCGCTTGAATCTCAATGAATCTCATTACCCTCGTTATTCGTTTTAATTCCATGCTCGTCTGGCGTACTCCCTCCGCTACACCATCCACATCGTCGTCGTCGCGCCTCGTCGAAAGAGCCGAATCTCAAAGTCAATAATTTCATCTTGGAGCACAGCGCCCGACTTCTAGCTCAAATACTAACACATTCATCACACGGGTGAAGCGCAAGAGCGAGAAGAGAAGAGAAAGAGCATCGGTGCGAAAGCGAATCTTACCTCTAATGCATGCGTAAGATCGTATATATATATACTCCCCACGCAACGGCAAGTAGTATATATACCTATACAAGCCCTCGCGAGTCGGTATATAGTTTTGGTACGACGCTCGCGTCCTCGAAAGCAAATTACACGAACTTTGTTTCGCCCTGGGCTCTCTGTGTGCAGTAAGGAAAAGACGTCGCGGGTATATGCGAGGTGGAGGAGAAAGAGACGGTCCCGAGGAGGTATATATACGTAAGAGAGAGAGAGAGAGAGAGAGAGAGACTGGGGACGCGCGCAGCCTCGCAAGCTGCTAAATATTTTAACCCGGCTGCTGGTGGATGGCAGCGGTACCGAGAGTCCGCTTCTATATACGAGGAATACGAATATCCCCGGGTCATTATATCTTAACCCGGGATAGTCGGAGATGTATATATGTATATACATATCTGAATTAGCGCGTTTCCCGCGCTTAAATATTTATACGCATCGTTAAGGCGAGTATGGGAGCGCGTTGGGAATAAACAGGCGATTTGTCTCGGTATTTGCGCGCAGGAGAATAACGCTGATGTATTATATAGCGCACGGAGATTCCGTCTATACGTATTATAATTTTTGCAAAAACACTGCGCTACAGTCGTTTAGAATGGATCCTCTGTTTTCTCGTTATACACGGTCTGATTCTCTTTCGTTATCCGGATATTCGCGAGTAGTTAGCGATTATACATTGTATTATCTGACAAACTGAAAGAAGAAGGCAAACGGAACGTTTGATAACGCATCGAATATTCCACTGTTATATTTATATCGAATGTTAAAAAATTTCCTATATTCGAGCGCGAACCCGAAACGATTTGAGCAATATAACGGATAAAGTCAATCGTGAAAAACGGGGGGAGCCGGAAAAATTTTTTCGAAAGAAAAACGACGCGCAAGCCGGGAAAAAACGCCGGGCGGGGAGGGTAGGAAAATACTATCCGAGGAAAACGTGGGTCGACGGCGAGATGAAGAGAGTAAGCGAAGCCAAGCTGCGCCTCCCCGAGCAAAAGGAAAATTTTCACTTGGCAGACACACTCGAGCTCACCGGCTTTTTCATTTCCTCGTCTCTACTTTCGACCCTGTCTCGCTCCGTCTGCCGCCAGTTTTTCCGCTTGTTTTTTCTTTTTTTCTTACTTTTTTCTTTTACTTTATCCTCCCGTTTTCGACTCCTTATATTTCTTATATATTTGTTTAAGTGTCATTATACGTACTTAGGCAAAGTTGGTGAGGAAACTTGGTGAATGCTCGTTGACATCGATTTTGTCTAAAATTATATAGAAAACAATTAGCTTTTTATTCATAATGAATTTATAAAAGTTTTCGAAAAAAAAATAGTACGTATGTAGTATACTTTCATTCGTAAAAATATACCGACCTTGAAACTTTTTTAGAATTTTTTGAAATTTCTACATTCCTGGAGGAAAAAGTCGTCTCATCGAGTCACGTGATTCACTTTATGCAAGCGCACGGTACTCCTTTGATGACTTCAATTTCAATTTTCTCCACTTCCTTAATTTGTACTTCATCATATCTCGTGTCATTTAACAAGACGTTTTCTTCTATTTTTTAATTTATTAATTCAGATTCCGTATACTTTCAGTTCTTACAGCTGCCCCAAGAATATGTACGTTAAACAAATAAAATTTACAAAAGTCTCTCTAGGTGAACACTAATAAAATTCTGAATCAAAAAGTGCGTCAAGTGTGATATCTGAGCTTTCCCAAATTCGAAATTGGGAAAATGTGTAGTATAAATCTCACAGCCATGCAAAAATCACAATGACAATCAAGAAATACCATCGATCGACCGATCCACATCATCCTTCGCAACCTTTTTCCAGCCTCGACTCGCAGCCACTTTTCTCCCCCGAGCACAACACACGAGTCGTCCGTAGTCTCGCGCGTAGACTCGACCGCGGCAACAAAATATTAGCCTCTATACGCGCGCGATTAAGTATCAGAGCGGTGAAAGACCGTCTGTTGCTGCTGCTGGGGGTGTATACCATTTATGAGCTGTGCACCGGCCGGTGTGTATACAACACACGCTGCGAGAGCTCGTATTTCCCGCTTGACGATGGAAGGAGAAAGGAAGCCAGAAGAGTGGATTACCTGCGAAGGGAGAAGAAGTTTTCCGCGGCTTCGTACCAGTGTTTTTCACACGCGTCCGGTTATCGCTTTACACTCGCGCTATACCTACTGTAGCCCAACTCTTGTAATTATCGAGTGCAATTTAGTTAAGTCGAAAGACCGTGAGATATTATACTTCGCGCTCTTGGGCTTATTTCGTGCTTAGTCGGAGTGGCTTATGCGTCGAGCTCGGGAGGCTTCTCTCCTTTCTTTCCTTTTACTTCACAGTATGTATGGAGTGTTGATTAACGCTTTATACGATGGATATTATTTATATAGCGGAGTTCGAGGAGATGTTATTAAGCATAGGTGGCTGCGTTGTTCTGTCTTAATTTAGCTAGTTTATCAAGGATGAGTGACATATTTTTTTTAAAAAGTGTATTTGTAAAAGTTGCTGAAAAAAAGTTAATCGCAAAAGGATGCTGAGAACGTTAAAGAATTGTAATTTCCATATTACATTCACAATTCACGAGATACATTTATTTTACACATTCGTGTAATAGTTGTAGACAATGCAGAGCTACGATTATATTCCAGGAAAATTGGAGCTCGTTCCGCATGATTACAAACCGCATTAGGGCACCGAATCGTATATATAGTGCTTTTGAATTGTCATGCTCATTTGCACTTTGCTTAGCCATAATCAATATTTCGTTTGTCACATCAGAATCTCTTCTATAAAGCGTTGTGATTCTTGTATAAACACTCGTATCACATAACAGCTTAATCCACTTTTTCTGAAAATTCAACAATCTGTATTCGATTCCTTATACCTTTCGGCTCTACAAAACTGCGCCTAATATTGTGTGCAGAGACTGTAAAGATAGTTAATCTTCTTAATCTTTACGGCTACCCATTCGACTGCCAAAAATACCAAAACTAAGGATACATACCAGATGAAGTATACGTTCCCTTTAGAAAACGTTAAGAAAAGCCCTTTCTTCTCAGGCCGCAGTCTAGCGTATAACTTTTCTTATAAATATGGTAAAATGCCAGGTGAGCAAACTCTTTCGACGATTTCGCGGCGACGCGCAAGTCTACTGAAACGAGGCGAGATGAGTTGCGGAATATTCGATTACCCTGGACGGATCCTTAACGAAGTTCGGAATTAAGACGCGCGTATATAGGGTACTTGTGGCCGCGGCAAGTTTAATTCGACGAAAATTAGCATGCGCTTTCTTTAATGGCGACGAGCTCCTAAATATTCAGAATTCTCGCTCGAAAATACAAAAAGTATAGTTTTACTGAAAAATTTGGTACAATTTGCTAAATTCACGATCGATCGCTGAAACAGAAATTATGCGTCCTTTCATCTTTTTCATATTATCATATACTGCTATGTGCAATTAAATTAATAATAGAATAATCGATGAAATATTTCACTAAAGGTATAATTGCAATACACCCACCTACTCTCGATTAAAACAAATTAAAATTACGCAATTGTCCTCGTTGGTAAAAAAATCCATATTAGAGCTTCTAATAAATCATACATCCAATCTCGAGCTAAATGCCCGATTCGTAATTTACCAAGCGTTGCCAACTCTTGGATCAAGGGGCCCCCCGGCGGCCGGCGCGTGATGTCGTTCAATTTTTTTTTTAGTCGCAAGCACACCTGACACCAGTGACACCCGCCGTACGCGAGCGCATGTACCAGATGATTCTCGCTTCTATAACCTAATGGCAAAACGCACGCGTGTAAGAGCTTTTCCTTCCTCGACGTCGTCAAAGTAGTACCTATACGCGTAACGCGCGATTACGATTTGAATTTTTCATGGTCGCGGCCGTTAACCGTTGAGGAGTGCTGGAGCAGTGCCGAGAGAGAGGGAGAGTGTATGTGTTTGTGTATATAGGAGTGAGAGAGAAAGACGGCGAAAATGCTATCCTACAAGTTCTATCTGATACACGGCATGAGAAACGAAAAATGGACCACCAAGGAGAAAATTTCGCAGTACCGCGCCCTACTCAAGCTTTTTGGTTAGTTTTGCTTCCCTTCCCCTCCCCTCTCACGACTTTTTTATTGCCTTTGTAGGTTAAGTTTGAAAAACCACGCGGCTCGCCGTTGAAAGGGTGGCAATAAAAATTTTTGACTCGACGAGTGGCTCCGTGAAAGAGCCTTTAACTCGAGACTGCATTTTCGAGGGATGGAATTTAATAAAAGAATTTAGGTCAGCAGTGCGTTTTATGCGACCCACCCACCTTTAACGATTCCTCCTTCCGTCTAATTATTCCACTTACCTTTTATGCCTTATTTGATTGCTTTTCCCTTGTTCATATTACTGCCTAAATAAATCTATCCATTGTGCCATATTATCCCACTTAATTTGAACTTGAAAATACTATGCGACCAGCTGAATATATCTACATTCTTCCATCTGATCGAAATATGATAGCTTCGTAATTGTGCGATTCACTCTTACACACAGGAAATTTTTTAAATTATTTTCAAATGCAATTTAATGCATCATTTATTATAAGAATGATGAAGGAATTTCTCTATTTATACTTTTTCTGTAGTTGTGCATTTAAGTAGACGTTAAAATTTAGTAATTATTATTAAATTCGGATTTAATTATGGATAATGAAATTGATGTTTAATATTGATAATGAATTCATAATTACTCTATTTAAAAATTAAAATTAAAATTTGAATTTAAAATTTTGTATTTATTATTAAATTTAATTAACTTCAAAGTAATGTTCAAAATGATATCCTGTACATTATTGACTAAGTAGTTGAATTAACCATCTATTATTTAATTTCATAAAAACTGAACAATTCATATTCTAATTTTACACAGATCGATTCGTAAAGAAAAAAAAAACATTATACCTACTATTTATTCGAACAAGGCCGCAGAATATTTGATAGAAACAGTGTCAATTTAACATTTACATGCCAACAGCGCAGGACAGAAAAGTGAAAGACATAAATGCCGAAATACTGAAGAAAAAAGTCGCGAGGAACGTGAAGGAGTTAACAGCTGAGATCAAATCGTACCGGCAGATCTTGAACGACGTTCTTTGCGGCGACAAGCGGCTTCTACGCACGGTCCTGCAGGGTCATGACGATTTCCAGATAATGTTGCAGGACGCGGTGCCGCGGGTAAGGCATAAAATCATTTGTCTTATATTTCCGATGATCGTTATAACGGTTATTTGACGATTGGTATAACGATGACAATTAGGAGGCTCACAGGGCGATCTTTCAAGACTACAACCTGAGGCGCAAGCAATTGGACAAATTGCTACATTTCAAAGACAAGACGACGAAGGAGTTCATCGAGTTGAAGGTGAAACTCAAATGTAATGCGCTACACAGTTTTTTTCGTATATCTTAAAAATTACGTATACATTGGCTTTCCTTCCTTTTGAATCGACACTTTTACCGTCTAACGGGAAACACCTTCGTCAACCCATTTCTATTATTTATATACATTCGAAAACGTTTTTTTTTTTTTTTTCCCAAACACAATTAATAAACCGATACGCTATTCCCTTTTGAATTAACATCAGTCCAAACGCAATCTAAAACTCCAATTCAAACAAAATAAAAATGCCATACGCGCCACGTGCGCATAACAGAATCAAAACAAAAAGAAAGCAAACAAAAACACACACAGGAAAATCTGATTCGGCTAACCGAATAATCCGCGACAAAAAAAACTCTGTTCCACATTCGAAAAGTTGGACGCGCGCGCGTGTTCCTTAAAATTCCCACTCGCTGTACATATAATACAGACACAAGTGTACAGATGAAATTTGAAATTTGCATCGATGGGTGGGTTTTCCGCGGGTGATGCTGGCAACGTATATATATATAGGTGGAGTATGCGGTACTGGTCCAAAAGATCGAGAACGCGGGTGAGGTGACCGAGACCGAGGTGCAGCAACAGCAACGACAACAACACCTGATGGCGCGATATCAGGACTCACTGGCCAAGAGACACGCAGCCAAATCGATTCACGAGACTTATCGCGAGATACTCGTCGTGTTGCGAAAGGTTTGTGAATATCGATCGACAGGTGATGATATTGCGTGTATGGTGCAGCTCTTTGAAATATGATAGATATGGGGTCGATTTTTTCTGCAATTAAATTGTACGGTTTGTATATAGTCTATTTAATGAGAACGTGTAATAATTTCAAGTTAAATCTGTTTGCAGGGAAACGTAGAGCAATTATACTTGAACTATGAAATTTTTGTTATACACTTATAAGAGGATTAAATACATTTAAATTGATATTTTTAAAAATATGATCAGCTTTCTGTTCAAATTTCCATATACCATTCAAATTCAAAACTTTCAACGGTGCTTTCGAGAAAAGCATCGAATATCCCATTCAACAGCAAATATAGAATTGTTCGCCAGCCGCAATACCCAAATTTCACAGAACGCATATAAACTAATATGTATCCTCCGATATTCCGACAAATATTCCAACTCCTTTTTCCAAGAAAATCTCTTGCACAAACTCACCTATAGAAAATCCTCTACCATTTCGCCTGGCAGCTTCCGAGGCATGGCTTTCATCGAATTATAATCAAATTTCGCATATACGCGCAAATTTCAATCGGATTCAGCACTTTTCCATCGATTTTTATCCAACTCCCACGATCGCAGGCATAAACAGAGAGGCACAAGCAGTACAACTGCAGCGATAAGCTATATAAGTCGTGACGTTAGTCTGGTCAAGCTCCATTAGGATATAGGCAATCGGGTTGGGGCATCACGACTGGTCGATCATTCCATTACCGGACATCAAATCACGATGCCTCCATCCACGAGACACCCGAGAATCGACTAATTCCTGGGGAGGAGGAGGTGCGAGAACGATCCAATCGCCGTTTAATCATGCATCCATTAACGAAATTAGAGACAAGTCGAGTTTAATTATTTTCCAAGGCGCTGATGCAGAGGCTCCGCCTATACAATTCGGATTTGCAGCCGCGGATAATTCGCATAGTGCAGCTGATGAAGTTTTACGAGATTTTTGAATCTCGCAGGATCTTCCCGTAGCAAATTGGAGTGATTGGGAATTTATTGAGCAATCTGCAGATCTGATGCTTTCTTTTCCAGCACTTAAATGTTTCTTTTTTTAACAGATTTTTCACTTCAGCTTCAGTTTGGTATAAAAGTATTTATGCTTCATCATAAAGTGCTTAACAAAAGTACGATCGACCCTTTCAATCAGTCTATTTCTTTTTTTACTGCGTCAAATAATATCCATAAAGCATAATATAATATCAATTAGATGCATAGAGTATCGTAGCAATTGGAATGATAAAAAATTCAAATTACTCTTTTACGATACATTATGTCATTCAAATTTTTAAATAAATTTTAAAGTGTATTATACCATTCAGTATTTATTCCAGGTACGTGAAACGAATAAATGACAATTATTAAAATTAGTATTCAATTAGGTTAGAATTTTATAAATTATAACACCATAATTATGTCCATCGATTATGTAGTAATTAAAAACTTGTCATTTGCATAATGTGGTCCTCATTCAACTTCGTACAATTATACAATTTTCCAATAGAAGACTGTATGCATCGCTTGTTTTCACCGGCTTTAATTCATACATTTCAATATGCAATTTTAAATATTTCTAAGCGATACAATTTGACTATCTATAACAAGAATTTTAATGCTCTCGTACGCATAATTTCAAATGATTAATCAATTACAAAATTGTAATTAATTTGCCTACCGTCACACAATACGAATATCATAAATTAATTTCCCTGAAATTCGTTTAGGTACATTTCGAATTTCTAAAAGTTAAAACACAATGGTTAGTACGTATACGCACGATCGCGTTTAATCACGATTTATGTAATCATAGACAAAGCGGCTAATATTACCGAATAAAAAATTACATTATTATCAATATGAACTTATGATGGTACAATTGAGCTGTTTACTCGAAAAGCTCATCGTATACGCAATAACATTGCACAAAACCATGAGTTTAATAATGAAAGCCCATAGATCAAATGAAATTAAAAGCCAAAACAAAAAGAAAGCTGTCTCGGAGCGTAGTAAAGATGTGTAATTTACCGATTCCATTAATTAAAAAAGGACGCGAAGTATTTCGACGGTGTATTAAATGCCCTGCGAGCCGATCAGCGGGATCAGTGCCGAGTAATTCATAAGGCGGCGACGATGGGCCAATTGGGGGTCGAGAGTCTAGATGATGTCAGACAGAAGTACAAGAAAATGGCTCACGACGTGTGGATTAATATGAAGGAGCGAGAGTCGAGCCTCGAGGAGGTCAGGAAGAGGGCCGAGGATGTTTGGGAGTACGCCAAGTCACTCGTTAGAGTCGAGGTAAAATTTCCATTAACATAGACGAATCTTAATATCACTCCATATGCGGTTAAGTCTTAAAAGTAATGCTTTTCCAAGATATTTATTGACTTTTAATTACCAGAGCGAAACCAGTTTCATGAAAGGCGCGGATAGCACGGAAGAGGCTTTGGACAAGAGACTAGAGGAGCAAATAAAGCAGTTCGAAGAAATTTTCAATATCATGAAAGAGACGATGCAGATACGGTCCTACGAAGAATTGTTCGAGAGGTGTGCAGCAGCAAAGTTTTTCCTCATCGCCAATTGACAATTTACATTGATAATGTTCTTTTTGACTATCGAAGACTAACCGAATGTTCCTCTCCTGTATAGTTTGAATATTCAAATGAAACAGAGAGAAAGACTTTCCGAGATGTACACGAAAAAGATGAAGGAGAGAGATTTTATACTGATGAAGAAAAATCACGCCAAAATGATACTGCAGAATTTGGAACATTCCGTCGTTTCGACTACGTCGCGGTAAACAAAGGACATATACCTTTTTAGGAATACACGTATGATTACAAGATTATAGTGGAGTAGAAAGGATTGATCGAAGCGAGTTGCATTAGTGTGTGTGTGTGTTTACTCCTGGGTCTCTATATGCTGATTGCGCGGAACTCGGGAAAGCATTTTCGGCTTTTGCCTTAAAATGCGACTTTTTAATTTAATAATAAACAGACAAGTTGACTATGCGACAAAGATTATTTATCTGATGTAACTCAGCTCGCGACCTGAAGTGGGGAGTTCAATAAACTCCCGAGACGTCGCATTATATTAAATTAAATTTAATAAAAAAAAAACAATTTAATTTGCATATAATCGTTCGCTTCGATCGATACTTTCTACTCTATTTTTCGAAATTATTATATAAAAATTAATATAAAAATCTAACTTTAGTGCCAACTTCATACAACCATTATTTTTTTTAGACATAATGAAATCAGTAGATAATTTATCTAAAATATTTTCTTTCAATAAAAAGTTTAAACTCCTATGTATAAAATACTTAAAGTATGTCAGTAATTAATAACTTTACAAAACTTTACAAAAAATATATTGAAAATATTCCCAAATACTTAACTTTTAAAAATAGTTACAGAAATTTAGTCAAATCCATTTTGACTAACGAGCATGATTTAACATTTTTTTTTTTCTTGTCATTTACATACAGCTATAAAGTAGAGAAAAAAGCGATTAAAGACAAAATCGAAGAAGAAAAACAACGTGAAGCCAACAACATAGCTATGATTGAAGTTCGCGGACAATTGTTAATGAACATTAGAGCAGCTTTGCAAAACATGGCGTCAATGGTAATGTGCGTGAAAAGTCAAAAACCAAGCAGAATGGCCAGGAGAGAAAAAAAATCTTCAAGAAACAACTCCAAAAACGTAAACGTGGAAGAAAAGGAAATAAAGGAAGTAAAGGAAAGTCAAAATGCATGCGACGATCCTGTTGAAAACGAAGGTAAAGTATAAAGGCGTAGAATCAAAATCAACTGTCAAAGTTTGTTGAGTATATCTATATAGATTTAATCTTAAAAGAAAATGGACCATCTGATGACCCTTAATTCTTTCATGATTAATCAAGTTATAGTTGTTCATTTCAAAAAGCTCAGAATGAAAATTTCCGGTAAATTGAATTTTATTATTAATCGTCTATTTGAGCCTTACGATTCAACAATAAAATTCAAAAATTAAGTACATCGCATTTATTTACGCGATTTTTAAATACGTATTTTACATCTTCTATTTTATGTGTAATACAAGTGAAATACAACTAAGTCAAAATATTTATTAGTGATAAGTAGTTTATTAAATAATTTTTTTGATTTCGTCTTCCTTAAAAATATTGTAAATAAGTAATGCTATCCGAAAATTTTTGTTACTTATATCCCATTTACATCAAATGTATCCTATATACAACGTTATAACTTATTACCATTATTATTTTGAATGTATATAGAAATAAATACATATTAATTTTATATTTGTAATAATGTAGGCTTAGCAGTATTGGCCCAAGTTACCCGAAAAGCAACTTGCTTATTTGCATTGGCAAACTATGAATTCGATATGAGAAAACAAGAAAGAGCTAGAAACATGTATGATAATTACATTGCTCACTATCAATCGAAATTGAAGTTTGGAGAAGATGAACCAGAACAAACTGGTGAGTTTTTTTTATTTTATGTAGACATAAAATTACTTTTTATGCTTTGGATCTGTATAATGTATTTTAATTTCTTTCTGAATCATTCCTTAATATTTGTTACAGGAATGTACTTTGAGCATGAAGTTGTTGACCCAAGCGTGTTGACTCGACAAGATATCAAAAAGAAAAGCAAGTATATCGTCGAAATTCATACTAGAGAAGATTAAATAAAGTCACCAATTTTTTCTTACAAGAATGACTATAAACATCCCAAAATTACTAACAATTTTATAATTTATTATACAATGATTATTAAAAAATTTACAAAATGTACGCTTATTTGTAGTCATTTATACGACCTATACCAAGTCTTTCTTTCTTGATTTCGGTCTTCAACCACGAAGGTATATCATGATCGATTGGATATGCATTTGGATACTTCAATGGAGGATCCGGAAACTTGAAGGGATGTTCTTTTTTCAATTTCTTCAATAAAAATTCTTTATTAATTTGCTTGGGGTCTCTGTACTTATCCATGTACAAATTAAACGGTTGCCTCAAAGGAAACCAGGTTTGAGGCTTTATGTAAGGCTTTGGAAAATCGTATTCAAAGGTTGGCTCTTCCATTTCTGAAAAAATGTGAAAATTTACATTTAATTTAAAAAATATAACCAAGTTTTTTAAACATATTCATTTTAAGTTGTAAAGATTTTAAAAAACGATTGACTTACTCAATGTATTATAGTAAAAATCTTTGAGGGTACTATCATAATCAGCCTGGAAAAATGCAAGACCAGCTGGTGTTAAATAATCTTGATGTTTACGCATAAAATCGTATGTTTTCCAGTTTCGTTTAACAAGTTCCAAACTGCAATTATTTTATCGTAATATAAGTTACGTATATATATATATATATATAGATTATAAAACATTAAATTTTCATTAATATTCAATTGATACTAACCATGGCTGATCTTTTTTATATTCAGAAAAATCAATCCTCTGATCTTGCTTATATAATACAAAGATGTATCTATAATATCCTATACCTTTTGGTGGGATAGGCCTTAAATAATCTATTATTTGTTCTCCATCAGCTACTTTATTTCCTGGTATATTACCGCTAAAAAAATATATATTCTAATCATTGAATCAAAATTTTTTATACGAAAATAACAAAACAAAACCAATAAAATAACGGATATTTTACATCACATATAATTTAGCTTTAATAAATGAAATAATATGAATTCAAATAAACAATAATTTGTAAAATCAGTGAATCTAAATAATAAATTCTACATGAGTCAAAAGTTTCGATAGAACATATTATGTACAATTGAAAAAACTCAATTCTATCTTACTTCAAATAAAGAAATAAAAGAACATTTAAATCCATTAAATCCATTTTTAAATTTATCATTATTTCGTTAACTGAGCCAAAGAAGTTTCTATTCTTATGTGAAACAGAATTGTTTTCCACTCAGGTAACGATTTAAAGAATTGCAAAACTTACATGAACCAATGACAATATTCGTATTCCGGATCAGAAAAATTGCCATCAGGTGTCGTGAGAAGCAACGTCCATAAAGAATCAGGCTCTGCTTTATAAGATACATCAGGAGCATTTTTTGCTTCAAATGATTTAATTATGTTCCCTCTGTAAACTCTTGCCAAAAGCTCTTCATCTCCAAAATCATAATCAATAGTTAATGGAAGGATGGGCAAAAAGTAAGCATCTTCAAATAAATCATCATACACCCCATAATGTTCTGCTATTAATTTAATTTGCTGAGGAGCATCTGTGAGGAGCCAATCTTCATTCGCTTTTTCTAAATCAATAGTCACTGAAAAATTAAACGGAATATTGATAATTTATAAAACGAAATATAACTACTGCAAAAATCAATCTCAATATTTTTAAATGAGTTCATTTCAATTCATTGGCATAACAATTGAAGTTCATGTTCTATATTTTCATACCCAATGATCAAAGTTAGTATTTTGTACTTACATAGAGATCTACGAGCTTGCTTTTCTATTGCAGGATCTGTCCGACGAGCTCGTACCTCTTTCATCCATTTCTTTGTCATTTCTGACCTACTGGTTTGAGGTAAAGAAAATCCAATATTTACTTTGTAGTAAATACTTGGATCTTTGTACTCCAATTCTAAATTCAAAATAGTATTTATCAAACAAAATATTTTTAATTATGTAAAGTATACATCCCAACTGTAATACTAACCTTCAATTCTCTGTTTCAAATTTCGAGCAATAGTCGGAGGCTTTCCTCTCGAATATCTATGTCGAACTTGTGTCAAACTCACAGAGTCTATAGAAAATAGTTTAAATATTCGACTAGCCATTTTTGACAAACTTTATTAATTATTCTTATAAAATAGAATGTATTTGTTACAAAAATCGTCTGCTCTTCATGCTTACGGTTCGGCTTCGATAAAAGAAGTAAACATGTATATAAATCTTGTAGCCGTCGATAAGTAGGGAAACTGACTATCTACATGTGAAGTCGCAGAATTGCAGATATATATTACTTACCATTGTAGCATAATTTATCGGTGGAGAAGACCTGCGAATCTTGTTCTATTATGTATATCTATAAATTGTTTGACCTTATCTATTTTTGAAACATATTTTTACAAAGTTGCATTAGTTATAAAACAGCTAGTATATCTTTATAAAATTATTTTTGGAATTTCAAACAAATTAATTTTAATAAAATACTTCATCCTATTTTGTAAAAATAATATAACTCCTATTGTAATATATTTGTTATCATAAACGTAATTTTTTATAACAAACTTTTTAACGATAATGAAGTATATATTAATACTAACAGTTAAATATCTTAACAGAAAACGGTATTGAAACATTAAAATCTAATAAATAAGAGAATATTGTTGAATATCTAGATTTTGTAGAATTAAACAATCAAATGAGTGTCATTATATTATGAAATGTATTGAACAATAATTTAAAAAAAGTAATTAATTTCGAATTCCTTCAAAGATTGACATATACTTTTACACTTTATAAACTGTCTTAAAAATTCTTGATTCTTTGCAAGAATAGATAACAAGTTTTAATCCGTTATTGTAGTGCGTGTGCATGAAACTGACCATAAGCTAGCAACGGTAAAAGTTATGAAAGCATAACTGTGTTTGTTTTGGTGAGGTTTTCCGTACACTGGAAGCGACAATATATTCATAATCTTCAAAAAAAGTAATTTTTAAAAATTAACATACACTTAGTTAGTGTAAGTATACAACGGTTTTATAAGATATATGATATAATTTAATATTTTAATATGCATAATGTAGTTATTGTTCAACTTTCTTTTAAATATTTTGTTTTTATAAGCTTTTTGCGTAAATATTTATATAGAATGAAGAAAACTCATATTAAATACGTATAAAGTTTGAGGTATGCCTGATGCCGCAAGTCAACCAAATATTTTAAACAGATTTGAAGTGGCACTATTATTTGAAGTGACAAATTACACCCGTGCCAAAAACCCCTGCTTTGCGCACACGTACCGAATCCTATTTCTTTTTAACTGAGTGAGCAAAGCTGGATTTTTGTGTTAGTTTTCTTCTTGTGAACCATAGACCTCGGGCACTTTTAGTAGGACTGCACTATGCTTTGCACACTCGGCAAATGCTTTGCACACTCAACAAATGCTTTGCACATTCAGCAAATGCTTTGCACACTCCAGCTGAGAGTGCTTGAAATCCATACTTTGCGCAAAGAAAACTAGCACGAAAAGTCGTGCTTTGCGCACTTAGTTACAAAAATAGTTATTTCCGATACAAGTGCGCAAAGTAAGTGTTTCTGGTACAAAAACTATCACCCGTGTTAGGTGCGCACCTGCTTTGCGCAAACGTATCGAATCCTATTTTTTTTAACTGAGCTCGACTTTTCGTGGTAGTTTTCTTCTTGTAAATCATAGAATTCGGGCACTTTCAACAGGAGTATGCAAAGCAGAGTACTTTGGGCACTCCGCAAATGCTTTGTATATTCCAGCTGAGTGGGCACGAAATCCATGCTTTGCACGAAGAAAACTAACGCACTTTGCATAAAAAGTCGCGCTTTGCGCACTTAGTTAAAAAAAAAAAGAAAAAAAAAAGAATTCGATACATGTGCGCAAAGCAGGTGCACACCTAAACACGGGTGATAGTTTTTGGGCCAGAAACAGCTGCTTTGCGCACTTGTATCGAAAATAACTATTTACTCTCATTTACGTATTTCAGGAAGAATAAGCACACATCTTTAATAATAATCTTAGTTTATCAAATAAATCTGTTTAAATTTCAATAATACTCGTTCATTATGAACATATCTTATCAAAAAATTCTGTTCAAACACGATAACTAAGGAACGAAAATCAAATTATAAGTTTATATAGACGTGACCAGACATCATAATAATATTATATTACCATCATAAAACATATTATAATATTACTTTTTCAATTGGATTTTCATAAAAGAAAAAAAAACAAGCAAACGTAAAAAAATAATACATTCGTGACTCGGAGCCCTTAAATATGTTGCGTGTGCAAACATATCCCACTATTTCTAAAATATCAGTATTTGATATCAGTACAATCGGCAAATTACTATGGAGCCCTATCACAAAATTTAATAAAGAATCTTTGTCATTTTTGCCAAAGGGGGTCTCCTCTATATGTATACCAACCTGACAAAACATCATTTTCTACGCAAACATGTCTCCCCCGCTGTATCGTCATCAGCTGACCTACACCCATGCACTAGCCCTTATAGGCATTATGTAGGCGCTGAAGTGGAACAAAAAATAACACCCGCTAAAACTGAAGGGATTTAAGGACGGATAATTCGTTTAGATCCTTGCTAGAAAACACAATGAGCTCCTGACTTTTCCCCCATTCCTTCCTCGATTTTTATTTTTTGATTTTACTAAAAAAAATACCTTTTGTTGAAAAGTGTAGGACAAGAAACCAAATCAATTTAGCTTATGCAATATTTATTATAATAAAATAGATTAGAATAAAATAGAATTTGAGTGTAAAAAAGTAAACTAGGATAATTTTCTATAGCAGAACATGATCCTAATTTGGCCATTTGCTCTCTGATAGATATTATAAAAAATATTATGAAGATATCGACTGTAAAGAAAAAAAGTGAGAAAACGCAAATGAAATCTTTTTTTATATTTATTACATTCTAACCCTCTTTAAAAAGTTATATAAAATCTAATCACACTATCTATTATAAATAAATAAAATTATTAAGATGACATTAGTTTTAATTAATTTGTTTTGTTAGATATAAACTGCCAAAGATTTTTCTATCGGTCTTATAGTCTAATCAATATTAATGGGCAATCAGATTGCCCTTGTTTATAATCACCCCCGCAGAATCTGAAATAAAATTATATTTAACCTGAAAAAACATTTATTAGTAAAGAACAATCTGACCGCCCCCCACCACCCAAAAATGCCCGACGTTTCGAGCCCGCTCCTGCTCCTCATCAGGAACTGAAATGAAAAGCGTTTAGCCACCTTATATACCCATCCCTCTACCCATCATTTGCCCATTAATATTGATTAGACTGTAAGACCGATAGAAAAATCTTTGGCAATTTATAGTAGATTACAGTCGACATAAGTAATATTTCTTAATGTCTGCGGGGGTGATTATAAACAATGTCAATCTGATTGCCCATTAATATTGATTAGACTGTAAGACCAATAGAAAAATCTTTGTCAGTTTCTTAATGTTTGTTAGATATATTTTAGCTGGACATATGTTGTACAGGTAATGTTTGTGTTACCTCTATGATATTATTATTTTCATGTACTTCTGTACTCTGGTGAAATAAACAAATAAAAAAAAAATTACAATATTTGAAAAATATATTGAAAAAATTATTGTTACACTATCAGATTCAAAAACTTGGTTAATCTTTAAAAATTGGTATACATGTGTGATTCCATATTGAAAGCTGATTATAACTATATTCAAAGAATGATTATGTTGCAGTATTGGTATATAATAATCATGTTTTCAATGAAGCGGATCATTTTTTAATAAGTCTATAGAGTGTCTATAACTTGTTCCAAACTGCAATGAGTTAACGTAAATTACTGTACATTAGAAAATATAGTTACCTATCACGAAAACTTTTGTCTAATAAGAATCATTTTTCTATATCATAACAAAAAATATCTACAGGTGGATTAATCAAAACATCGACAAAACATGCCTGTTTAGCGGTTGAAACATTCCTGTTCACTTTGACGGACACATTCATTCGGGTTCTTTAATTAATTAAGCTCACACTGATACAATCAACAACGCCTAATTAACTTTTAAACTAGATCGCGACACGGCAATGCTTTAAGCATCAAGTAAGAAAGAGGGAGAGAGGAAAACGACAAAATAATAAGAAACATGCGACAGAAAGAGATAGAGAGAGTGAGACAGCAGAGGGAGAGAGAGAGAGAGAGAGAGAGAGATCACAATATATGCATAGTCCATGCTTAGAGCGCAGCCAAGAGCCAGCAATGCAGGCACAGGCACTATTATTGTTGACTATACCGCAGCGCCTCTGACGGCAATTTGGCGCAAATGTGCCTCTCGTGCGCGCTCCTCTCTCCCTCTCACTCTCTCTCTCTTTCTCTTTTCTTCCCTCTTTCTCTCTCTGCACGAGCGCGTGCTTAACTCCACGATCAGCGTCGAGGCAATCCGACGCAGCCAGCCAGTTGTCAGTTACAGGTCGAAGCGCACGTTGTAAGAGCCGAGTTCCGTGCGAATCGCCGAGCTCTATTCATTTTGGATTTTCCGTTTTTTGTTTCCTTTTGGTTCAGAAATATAAAAGGATCGGTGCTGGCAAAAACAACATATATAGAATACGCTGTGGTTCTCGACGTTATTCTTTTTTCCCTTTCGTTCGTTCATTCATTTATTTCTGCGAACGCCCGTACACCTCAGTGTGGGGGTAAAAGGAAAAGAGGTGTACACACTGGTACGTATCCGGTTACTCTCGATTTATTAAATTTCCATCTGGCAGACGAGAGAAAGAGACGATACAGAGTACGACGACGCGCGCGCATACAGCAGTGCCTATACATATACATAAATATATATATATATGTGTGTGTGTGTGTGTGTAATAATAACCGCATCTCGGTGCACTTTCGTGCGAAATACACGCGTGCACCGATATCTCTGTGACTGTGTACACAGCATACAGTGCGCGATTCGCGCCACCGAGCACCAGCCGCGAGAGCTGTGACAGTGTGTCGCTAATAATAATAATCATAGCGAAGTTGTGCAAGGGGAGCCGGAAATAAGAGTGAGAAGCTACAGATATACGGTGTATGTGTTTGTGTGTGCGTCTGTCCTGGGAGACTGGACGCAGGCGCGCGCAGGAGTTTGCGCCGGGAGGACGAACATAAGGGTATCAATGTACTCTAAGTTAAAGAGTATCTGGGTGTTACCACTGTCAAGCAAGACACACAGTCGGGCTCCGTTTTGTCCAGCTCCGCAACGAGTTTTTTCGGAGCAAACTGTGCTACAGAAAGGATAATAGAGACCATTTTGCGCCATAACCTACAAAGGTACGTAGTCCTGCAACTGACAAAGTTCCTGGCGAAGAAAAAGGAAAGTGCGGAAAGTCGCTGGCAGTGTGTGTACGTGAGGAGGCGACCGAGTCGAGTGAACGGTTCACGTATTACGAACAGGAGGCGAAAGGAGAGTGAGTACAAGAGAGAGAGAGAGAGAGAAAGAGAGCAGCTTAACAGGGTGCGTCGACATTCGGCCGGGAGCAGTCGCCGCGCGCATCGATACGAGACTTCAAGAGCTAAGAGAGCGAGTGAGCGAGAGAGAAAACCGTTCAATAGTGCAAATTGTGTGTAAGGGCGAAGGGTCGACGAGCTGCTTTTTTCGCACTCCTTCGCGCACGTAAACAAAGAGAGAAACAAGTGCTCCGCTTCTGTCGTGCTCCGTTTCTCGTTTGTTTATCGCTATCACCGATTGACAACATTTTTTACGTAAACCGAATAATTTACGTAAGACGAAGAGTCGGTAGTTGCATTTTTGTCTCGAAAGCTTTGAGGATCGCGATTATATAACGAGATCCTTGTGCTCCGAAACAATAATTTTACGAAGTTACAAGTGCGGATAAGCCGATCCTCGACAGTAGCAAGTGCCAAAAGAAAACCCCTGGGAGATTCGAAATCTGTGTGTGCACCGCATCAGTGTGGGTATATACACAAGTAAAGGAGGATCAACGAAGGACGACTCTAGTGCCGCGCGGGAAAGATTATTCTCACCGAGCCAAGTGGTGGGGATGAAAAGGATGCGCCAGCTCTGAGCGTTCCGGCGGGAAAAGTACCTCTTATACCAGCGTCCCTTCACTTCTTGCACTCTGCTGCAGAGACCGATTCTTGAACATAGAGACCGGCCTACAGATATATATATATATATATATACATACGGACTAGCAACATCGAAAGGTACCTGGAATCCACGGAATTCCATTGATCGCACTACCCACGCAGCAGCTGTCCATTCAATCAGTGACCAAATAGTGTTTATTTCGTGAAGAAAAATACAGAGAAGTGAAGTTATGGCTCGTTTCTAAAGCCATAAGGATCGTGGAAGATATACGAGTGGAAAAAATGTTCCATTCAAGACTCGAAAATTATTACAGTAAATTTCTGCATAAAGTCAAGTGGACATCTTTAACGCTGAATAAAACATAGCTAGGTTATATCGGTCCAGCCTGTATATATCCTAACCTCAAAAGGACATATCGAAAAAAAATACGCTTAGTTTTAATAATTCGAAGAGACGCGAGAGTCCTAACGGTAGAACAATAATGACGGATCTATTAATCGGTCTGTCGTCGTCGAGTTTCGTCGGCAGTGGAGTGGCTGTGCCCAAAACCGAGGTGGTGTTCCGTGCTCCCGGCGGTGCCGGTCAGCTGTTCCGCAACTCGGAGATGAGGCACTCGAGAAGCGAGGACCTACTGGGACCGCCGTCGACGCGCAGTCCTTCGCCACCGCCGCTCATAGCTGCCGCAGCCTCCGAAGACGATCTCGTAGCTGCGAGCGCGCTGAATTGCGGGAGCCCCAGGCCGAGCTGCAGTTTACTGGGCCCCAGGGCGCCCGGCTCGCCGGGTCTCATGGCCGACAGGATCGATCCTGAGGATTCCATCAGGGACATCGTCACTGAGAACGATCTGTATAGGTGAGATTTTTTTTCTGTCTCTTTGTTTTTTAATTGACTTATTTTTAAGATGGACGTACATTAGCTCCAAATAGATTGACTTACTTTTACGATAGATCACTTATTCACTCTAAAGACATTGTACTAAACTAGGTTTTGTTACATGGTGGTTCGCAAGAAACACATTACGTATATTATTTTCGTACCTCGTTGTTTCGGTCTTCGCATACATTGTGGACAATGACATTTGGAATTCGTTGCAATAGAAACGAGCTAGTATAACGAAGGAAGAGCAAGCTAATATTTAGTTATGCATTGTGTAAACTTTGAGAAATTCCAGTTCTGAAAATAAAAATGTGAATTCAAGGAACATGTTTTTCCCAATATCATATGCGTGTTAAAAACATAAATTTTACATAGTATCTATTCTTGATCACTGTAAATCTTACTGGGAATCGTGTATTTTCATTTGCATCGTTTCTTCACTTGGCGCATGTATGTCAACTGGCGTGACCTTTTCCAACAATCTTATCGATCGTGTTTTTTGTTTGGTGAATTTCAATAAAAAGTAAACAAGATCTTGACATTTTTAAACTTATGCTTCCTCAACTGAAATTCCCACTACTTTATAAATGTCGTCAATATTTACAAGTCTACGTGATAGAAGTTTCCGAAAATACGTTAAATACGCAGAAGTATATAAATAAATGTTATTTATTTCAATAATTTTTAATTCAAATAATATTCTTGTTGTCAACTAAAATAAAACCTATCTTTCCTTGATAAACTATAAGTTGGTCAAACTAACAAATAATTCAATCTACCCAACAATTCACACAATAACTTTACACGTCAACTCCATGTTACACTTATTCGCTTTACTCGTGAATTTCAAAAAGGTCATCGAACGCATTTCTTTGGCAAAGTTTCCTGCTGCGCCGCGCGCGCGAGCAGCCTTGTTCCTTGAGAATGCACTTTTTGCAGTATACCTCTATTCTCTATTGCTGAGTATAAAAATTTTTTCGCTATACCGGGAGACTTGTATAACGGCTTACGTATTGGAGCAGCGCTTTCGAGACCTCTTTGTTTTAAAAACAATGTCGCAGCCATTTTATTAATTCAAAAGAGGAACAATTCAATGTTCCGCACACAGTATCATTTTTCAAACAATATTTAACTGTCTAATTTATATTTTGTTCTTAAAATTACATAATATGTATAGATATAAGAGAAATAAGCCGATTATGTCTAGGAACTTATAAAACTTCTATAAATAGACTATGATACAAAACCTGCTTGAAAACAGAACGAACAAGCTTTGATGAATCTAAAGCAGAAAGTCCATTTCGCTAATTGCAACTAATTCAATTCGATTCAACCAACCCTCTCGACGCGCAACAAAAGAAAGAGGAAAAAAAACGTAGTTCCCACATGACGAACACGAACATTAATCGTATTTCATTTACATTAATTGAAAATCCGCGCATCTGTGTACTTTATCGATAATCCCCATTTTCATTCCGGGATTTATCTGCGCGCGAGAGAATGACCGCGGCCGCGATGCCTTTAAAAGCGTCCCATTTGCGCTCTGCGCGATACTTTATATATATACACACAAAGCGTTTCAAGGAGCTCGTAAATAAACGCGTGCGGCGAGATAAATTGCGGCTCGCCGTTGGAAACAAAAAAAAAAGAATCGCTGATGAGAGACCCGCGATAAATTCGAGCTATGTGGGTATGTACAGATATACGTAGATGCGTGTTATGTGCCATACACACATCGTTGCGACATCGGGGCGGTTGCGGGAATTCGTGTGTGCTGCATGAAGCTTTGCTTCTTTTGCATTCCCCCAACTTTTACTTTTTGCTCGTCGTGGAAAATATATATATCGGAGCGTATGGGAATAGCTGGGACGCTGGGAGTCTTTGGAATTCGGAAAAACTTCGACTCCAGGGAACTTTTTCTTTCTTTAGCGATAGCGGAAGATTTTTCGTTTTGAGGAATAAATTGTGGAAGACTCTTGCAAGGATTGAGAATATTTCAGTGCATACGTTCAGCAATACATGTGGACTTACATTTATAATGAAAAATATTATGAATAATTATCAAAAAGTTCAATGAACTTTGATCATTATCTTAGACTTTTCATATTTTACCGATTGAATTATTATTTCCTTAAATTAATTAAAACATTTGAAAGTTAAATTTTTAACTCCTAGTCATTAACTTGGGCTTAAAAAATAGTAGCTATTAATGCCAAGTAATTAATTTAATGGATGAAAGCGTTTGCCAGTCATGCTCGTTCAGAAATTACCAGATCATGTTTTCCATGCAGCTTTAAATCCTTTTAGTATTATTATCTAGAGTGAAAAATGTATGATTTAAAATATCAATTATTTCAATGAACATAATCGTTTAACGATTAAAATCTACGTTAGGCGATTAAAATTTAATTTTGTAAAAACTATATGTACATCTCTAAAAACAGAAATGAGGAAAACTAATAAGTGCAAATAAAAATTAAGTAAATTTGAAATCAATATTTATAAATAGAATTCTTACTCGCGTAAAAGTATTATATTTCAAAGCTCATATGCATTGTAAATAACAATATTGTATGTTAATAAAAAACGTATATTATATCTTTTAGATGTTAATTTTGCTTTAGCATATTTTCGTGTCTCTTCATGGGTTTCAATATGTAAAGTAGCAGAAAAAAAAATTACATACTTTAATATTTATTCTCGAAACCAGTTACAGTACAACTTACACAGAATTTAAAGCTATTGCAAATTATGAAAAATTGAAAGTACTATCAACTTATTAGTTTCATTTACATTTTCGACCAACAATTTTGTAATCTTAACAAGAAAACGTACAAAACATTTTCCTTTCCACTCTAAAGAATCCTCAACTCCTTTGAAGAAACCCTTCAAGAGTAAAAACAAAATATGCCGCAGGCTCGTGCAGCTATATCACAAAAAAAAAAAATTTTCATTCCTTCAATAATGGCACACGCGCACTGCCGCAAATTAATTCGCATAATTCCCCATAAAATGCGCATTAAGAATATTTAAACTTGCACGCGTATTCCAACGTATTCCATTACTTATTAAATTATCCCCTGGGCACAGAGAGGAGGAAAGCGCCTCCTCCTTCTTGCATCTTATTATTTTATACTCCGTCGCGTTAATCCTACAAAACACAAACCATAAAACCCGCTCCTTTTTCCCTGGTCATCGCGCAAACACACAGACACACACACGCACACATACACACATTATCATTAGCATAAAACAAACGACTCCCATGCCATGCCAAGACCTTGAACAAAGAGAGTCAAGCTCGCCGTGCGCGTTCCGGAAGCCCCAACTTTTCGCACTTTCGCGAACTGTACCGAATATATTATACCGATTATACTATATACGCGTGCGCAATGCTAAAAGAGTTTCTTTCTTTTCTTAGGTTCGTCCTGTTCAAGAGACACTACGACAAGTACATGGCGTTGGCAGTGAGATACGAGGAGGCGAGGGGCCTCGCTTATTACCTCGAGGAGCGTTATCACGAAGTCAAGGTGAGTTGTTTGTGCTTTGTGCCCTCCCTCGATTTTGCTCTCTTTCCGTGTGCTGCGCATACACAGCTTTATATATATGTGTGTGTATGTATATACGCGAAACCAGATCGTAAAAGACTAGGCCTGTTTAATGAGGATGGCTGTTAATGCCGGCGTCGCCGCTGGTTGACGGCGGCGCGTCCCTGAGATGTGTAGGTGCATGCAGTTTCGAAACTACAGAGGATTCTCTGCTGGCACACGGTATAACTCTAGCTTCTTTTTTTTCTCTAAACGTTGAGAAAGTGGCTGGTGCTGCTGGGATTACTTTGGATTTTGTTTTTATTCAATTAGGTCCGGTTGATTCGGGTGGTAATGTGGGTTATACGAGAACTGCGCGATGAGAGCGAAAGATGTTTTTAGCGACAATTGCGCGGATTAGCATACAAATTGTTTTTGCGACGAGTTGTGAGAAAAATTTAGAAACTCGTCGTGATGGATTGTGTCTCTCTGTTTTTGCAAACACTTTTGCTACGATGTAAGATTTTTTTTTTATTTCATTCATTTCGCAACGACAGGTTTGAAGTTTATAATAGGATTTAAAAGTCAGTATCGAGTAAAGAGGAAAATCTGATTAATAATAAGTTCTAAAAATACATGACAATCTTGTACTCGCTCGAGGCAACGTTCCCATTTAATGGAAAATACCGAGAGGCGAATTTGCAAATCTGCAGTCTTACAAAACTGATAGTATCTTGTTTCGAAAGAAGCAAATTCAACTTGATCATTTTGTTTACAGATCGTGGTTTCAAACCAAATGACTTACGCACCTGGATCTTACTTGAACATCCAATCGTACTAGATATAAAATTTATAACATTTCAGAAATCTAAATAAATATCCATATATCTATGTATGGGATAGAACCTCACCTGCGCATGCCTATAACGAACGCGCAGCTGAATCTCTAAAAATAAACTTTATAGCATCCAACAAAGCACCCATAAATCTCGCACTTTTCACATCAAGCCTTACGCGCCTCTACACACGGGCTTCTGTCTTCATTAAATTTAAGGAATTACCATTTCTCGCTGTTGTAAAAAAAAAGAACTATCCAAAGCATTGAAGCGCGACGAGGAGCAACGAATGTAGGTTAACGCGCGTTACTTACACTTTTCATCATCGCACCGCTATCGCGAAATATTCTCATACAAAGCGAAAAACTCGTATACAAATAAATCAGCCGCGTTTTCTATTAATATCGCTGCGAGAGATTTTCGTGCGCTATATACAAAGCCGAAATGCCCCCCCGCTAAGCGAGCACTTCGACATGTGCAAGAGCAGCACAACAAACCACCAGACATACTCTCGTCTAAATTACAATTCAGCGCGCGCATAAATAAGAAAAGTGAAATCAATGTTATATTCGTATTCCACGTTCGTAATATACTTTCATCGTGTGCTACAGGCCACATTTTCATTTCGTACACTGCGCGTACATGTATATATATATATATATACAGAGTTGAAGTGCAGTAAGAGGCCGAGGTACACAGGATGTGTTGCGCGCACCAGAGCTGGGGATTTATAATATATCTTGGCGCGAGGCGAATCAAAGACCGAATTACCATAATGTACACACGGGATTAATTGAGATATAGAAATGAAGGCTTTGCGGTACATCGTGCACGAGAGGCGGTTATACGTTGCGAGGAGTTCGCTAGAAGATGTTTGAAAAGCCTGCCGAGGATGTAAGCGAGTGCAGGTTATGTGCAGTTGTTGCCGGATAGGATATAAAACAGCCGTGGGACTTTTTTTTTTGTTGTTTGCACTTTTTCGACGCGGTCATAAGTCAGTTACTTCAGACAGCGGTACATTCGGAATAGACTGTCTGTGAGGTTACAAGTATGATTAAAATCTGCGAGATGTTTGTGTGTTGAAAACAGCTCATGATGATAAATCTGAAATAAAGTTTAGCAGCGAATGGATACGGCGTTTTGCGTCGTTTATCTAACTGTCTTATATTGGCGGTGAATATTATCTAATTATTTCCTCGTTGTGCTTTGACTCGGCAAATCAAAATTATGTCTTTAAAGTCTCAAATTGCTATTAACATTAAACAAAGAATACTTCAAATGTTTTGACTGACGATTCATTTGACTGTACGTTTTCTGATCGCTCTTTAATGAATCCTTTGATTCTCTATAGTTCCCGGGACGCCTGTTTTCATCTACGAGAAAGAGAAAAGAAAATAAAAATAACGCAACAATTAACTTCGCATCCATCAAAATCAAGAACGAAAAAAAAAGAACAATTATCGTCATTAGGGAGACTGCATGTTACGCTACAACAACAACAGCGGCGGCACATAAAACGACGAGAGTCTAGTATCTTAACCAGATCCCATTTTGTCATTGTGTGTCAAAAAGAGAAAGAGAGAGAGAGAGAGAGAAGAATCTCTTTGACGCGGATCGTTCGAAAGAGCGACAATAGACGTACTGTCACTGTGTACTGTTATAGTGTATATAGACTCTCGAGGAACTGTCTCGGATCGGAAAGCGCGTGTATACGTGTATATATATGATATATAAGCGTCACTTGCGGCATTGTGTCGCGGCTCACTTTGCCACGAGGCGAAAACCGCTTGTTCATGCTCCGATAAGAAATGCATTGTAGACACACACACATACACGTATGTGCTATGTGCTATGTGCGTATATGTATGAGAGTGGCCGCAGGCACTTAGTGTAATAATTAAATGTTGCATAATAAATTGTGCGAGACCGCCATAGCAATACATGGTGAGAGGCTGTTTTTTAGGTAGCTTATTAAATTAGCGTGAGCCATTATGTGCGGGTGATATGGCTGTATAGTATGTATGTGTGTGTTTTGATTGGTCAATTACGTATGCGTCGGATATATATCGTGCATAGCTATCCTCTGAAGAGTCTTCGTTTTGCGTTGTTGGCTCGACCTAGACTTGGAAAAAATGGGACTAGATCGTTATGAATAAATTTGAATTTCATCAATTAATTTTAACAACCTTATTATTGTGCTCAATTCGAGAGATTTTAATGACTTTGAAATTCGATGCTACGCGTCGATGGAGGAAAGCTCTAAGATTGACGATCGAAATTGCAAGCTTCTAATGGTTATATACTATAATTTATAATTGGTCTCAATATCATTGATTTTTTTATATTCTGTTTCTTTATATAATAATACGTGCTATTCCGAGTAAATGAAATGCACGATTGAAAGATTTGATCCGGTAAAAAATATGCAAATATTTTTATATATCGTGACGTTGGATGCGGGTCATTGAAAACTTTGCAATACAGTCACTGAATTCTTACGTAAAGGCCCGTATCAACGAGATAAAAAATAGTCGTAGTCATTAACTTTCATGGGAAATAAATGTCAAAAGATACAAAGTTTGTACAATGGAACTAATTTCTCACTGTTCACTTTCATTTTACAATCTAAACACCTAATTTGAGCAGCTTTTACAAATTCTTATATGCACGTTCATTGGAATCCATCGACTTTAGCTCGAGAATATTGGATTCAACCAACTGGGTCAAATGTAAATGCTGTCTAGACTCGAAAGACTTAACATGAATTATAGTAAATCAATGAAATTTACGACCCTGGTATAGATAACGAAAATTCTGTGCAAAATTGAGGAAAAAACTAACTTTGCAAATGTTAACTTGGCTTGTTCATCTTTTCAACGCTAGAAAGTACACTTAATTGAAATCTCTTTCTCGAAAACTACCGCATCAGTCATAAATTTATTTATTCAATTACGAGTGGAAAAGTATCCAAACACTACGTTAACGAGAATCATTTAAATAAAAGTGGCTGATGATAATTCCTCAAATTAGGATTTTTTAATAATATTATTTGTGAAAGGATTTGTTTCACCTGTTATCAAAAGGTCATTGTGTTATCTTACAACATTCGCCCATTATAGATGCATGTCGGACACGCGATTCAACCGCTATACCGACAGACCTGAATATTTATTTTCCAATTTATCTCGTTAGCTTATCGCATATAATACCACTCGGTATAGTGAATACTTTTTAGTTCACTGTAATAGGTGCATCAATTAAAAGCAGCTTGGATAACCTTAATAAGCAAGCCAATGAAAAATCACAGAGATAATCGAAGTTTCTACCAGGATCATTTTCTAATCAACGAATATTCGCGAATCATGCGCCAGATGCAATTTCGTGTATTACTCCCGAAGACATTACGAGGAAAGTATATAGTTTCTCCCAAGAAAATAAACACACATACGTACGTTTAGAAAAATGGCCTCTATTAAAAAAAGAATCTTCCAAAGTAAAAGTTATCTTTAATCAAATGAACGCACAATATACTGGGGGGGGGGTTTAATTTATATATGAAAGATGCAGGAGGATACACACCCAGGCTTAATTTGTACAGTGAAAGCAGGCCGGCTTTTAAAAAATCTCGGTTTCTGCGCACACTCTAGAAGGAGTCGAATAAATTTTAATACTCATTGAAGCGCCTCGATTCGGCGCGCACGGTTACACGGGTACACACATATATATATTTCCGTTCCGAATATGCGCCAAGTAAGAAGAAAACGATCCAAACTGACGCTGAATATATATATCGGAACAACATTACACCCAGAAATGAAAGTCGACGAAATTCAATACTCGACCGCGCGGCTGCACACCGATGCAGAATGAAAACTGCATCTCAATTTTCATGCATTAATATGCGGAGCGCCTCGCACGACTGTTACTCTGCAGAGACGGTATACTAACCGTGTTAAAAATACGCGTCACACGGAGAGAGAAATAAAAATAAACTCCGTACCGCGGAGTTTGCAAAGACTCCTCGTCGTTTCTCGTAACAATCGCTTTTAAAGAGCTCTGCCTTCTTTGCTACGCTTGAACCTCTTTGAAGTCGCTGAGCGCATGGTTTTAACGACTCGCGGAAAAATCAACAACATCCATTCCGCGTGTGTTTTTCTCTCTTTATGCAACATCTGCAAAATCCTTTCCAGGTATATTTCCGACGTCATCTTTAAAACGTGTCTCGCGACTTGTTTATGTCGCCGGAACGTTATACGATGTGCCTATGCATATACTTATAGAGACTTACGTGGAAAAAGTGTGCAGAACACGTGGACGCTTACGTCGCATCGGCTTCTTGCTATACGAACTGTCAAAAGTGCATTAAGGTCATGCTACAAAACTTCGATACTTATGCAATGAATATCTCATTGAAAATTTTGCAGCCTCATACGAGCATCTGTTAAAAGAGCTTAACGCTCGGTAACAGAAAATCAATCCAACATAGCGCAATTTCGTACAGCGTTTATCTATTCAAAATGTACAATGTACAAGCTGACGGCTGTCACAATCGTCATGTTCATTTCTGGATTGTTACGATTAGCTTATTGAATTCGTTTTTCGCGCACTCGTCCGAAAAACTAATTCATCGTAATATCGAGGATTATATTCATTTAAGAATAGTGACCTTCGATTAACTTGTAATTCCTTTGCGATACATAATATTCAACTCAAAGCCGCAAAGTCTCACAATCTAAGGGATTATTCACATTGAAATGTTAGTTGCGACTAGTGACAACAACTAGCGCCATATATTTCATATAGAACCTTAGTTGTAGCTAGTTGTAACTCCTTACTATACGATGCGTACTATGACTCCTGTTAAAAATGGAACGATTCCAACTCGACTCGTGCAAATATATAATATCTCAATATACAACAATCCAAGCATTCATCAATTCAGCGAGCCTACTTACCCACTACAGAACTACGTCAACGCGATCATCGAGTTCTCCGGTATTATTCAACGCTCGCAACTGGCGAGCCACGCGTGGCTGCAACTATACGCAAAAGAAGAAGGAAAAAAAAACAGACCAAAGAGCACGACGGCGACGTCGACAACTCGCGTGCGCAAGAGATGATGATTAATCGAGTTAAAAGGCCCAACTCCTTCTCTCCACTGCGGCTCGTGGCGACTGAACGTCTATCGTGTATATATATACATTGCACACATGTACAAACCGGGCCGCCGGCTTCCTTCGTCCAGAGAGTCTCTACGGCGGAGGTCGTAGACACTCTTGTAACGCGCGCGCGACTGCAAAGCCTGTAGCCTATTGGTGGCAAGGCCGTCTCTTTCTCTCTCTCTCTCTGTACCGCGGCGACTCGACGACGTGTGTGCATATAGTCGCTGCGCTACCTCGCATGCGTTGCACGTATATATGAGGCCTGGTGAGTCGTAGCTAGCGCCGCGCGAGACTAGACCGCGAGGAGCGAGTGCGACTTTGGGTTTCGAAGTGGGTATATGGTGAATCGAGCGTGGATTTCAAGGGCGGTTTCGACCTTCCTTGCAAAGATTCATTGCTTGATTGTACAAGATGATTTATGTCAATTTCGAACAATTTTTATTGCTATTGTTTCTAAGGTTTTTAATCAACGGTGGATTGTAATGTTTCATATTTTACACGTTGGAAAAATAAGTTTTGATTTCGAAACTGTCAATGAATATACTATTTTATTTCAAAGTCACAAGGAAACATATTGCCTCGAAGATTATATAGGAAAAGTTTCCGCTCGTTTGTCATTCTCAATTTCCTAACGGAAGGTATCCTGTCAGCGTTTGAATCCATGCCAGAGATCAACCAATTTTCTCGAATCTCGATATAAAACAACAAAGTTGAGAACGCGACGGGTATTAATTTTAACCACTGCACGAAGGCTGCCATTGTAATACACGAAATATCAATCCTTCACCAATGGCAGCACTCCAAAAGTTGATTTCACGAACCGTTAATTTCAAGACCCATTGTCGCAAAGTGTTACACTTTATTTATCGCTGCTAATTTTCGATAAAAATAAATATTCTGAGTGAGAGGTGTATATATGTGTACCTTATAATTGCGCGTGTCTAATTATAATAAGGTCTACGACCCGGTTACCTTCCAACACGGCGTTGCTGCCTCAGATCAGAGAACGACGGAGCCGGTCTAAATCATACAATGAATGCTGAAAATATTTTGTTCTTCTGCTCTTTTGCTATCTATGGATGTGTGTTAGAAATGATTTTGATTTAATCGGGATTTTTATATAATCTATTTCGGTGTGATTATTAATAAAATCTTAGCTACTCTGTAAATTATTACATGACCTATTATAATTTTTTAAGCGTTATTTATGAAGTGAAACAAAAATAACCATGTGATAATATAATTATTCAATACATTAAAAATAAAACTATTCAAAAGAATGAAATTAAAGTAAAAAGATTTTACAGCCTTTGTCCACTTCCAAATTAAAAGTATCGCAATAAACAGCATTTCGCGGAGCTTATCTTATGTATACGATATTAATTTATCATAATTGTCACAATTCAAGGTCAAGATTCAACGTAATCAAGAGTCACTTTTTATCCGCACATCAATCAGCGCTCAATAAAACCACTCCATAGACACTCGCAGATGTACAATTAAGTCTAGCTGGAGTCGAAGAAAAAAATCATTCTTAAACTTTTCTACTCACCTATCTTTCACGAAAAGCCGAAATACAATCAACTCCACCGCGTGCTACGCGAGCAAATTAAAAAGAAAACCTTCCACGCTATCTTATCGTGAGATTCTTCGATAATGGCCTCGGTCGGACATTCTTATAACGAAGCAGCGAAAAACCGCGAACCCGCGCTTAACAAACTCGACCAACTAAAGACTATAAAAGCGATAAATACTTATGCACGGCTCTATTGAGGCGAGAGCTCACGAAAGAGAAGCCATATCAGATCGAGCGATAGATATATAAACACTCTGCTGTGTATCTGTGTGTGTACGTACGTATTTTGTGCCGCAACTTTCATGCCGAAGTATTGCCGTAGGATTTTTCATCTCTCCATCCCCTCGATCTCGAACGCGCAAGGAGGTTAATTTCAAAAGCGGCTTTTATACTCTCGACCATCGAGTCTACATATATATACACATAGCCGATCTTATATATATATATATATATATATATATCGCTCTGTATATGATTGCGCTTGGCTGCGGTACACACGAGAGACGCGATATAATTATTCATATAGACGGATTTGGCGAAAAGTTAAATCGTGCCTTTCACGGTTTCATTCAATTCGATATACATTATTATAAGCCTTGCGAAATTGCGTGTGTTCCCTATATCTATGAGCACGTTCACTTTGCGTTTTCCTCCGGACATCTTTAATTGGTTTATGGCGCACTTTAGGTTAAATTATTAACAATGCTTGAGCGATGGTCTTATGCGCACTTGTTTGCGTCTACTAAAAGGTAGAGCGGCTATTAAAAGACTATGCTTAATCTTGAAAATCGTTAAAACTTATTAAGTATGTGGAATGATTAAATGTGAATTTAACTTTTTTGATCCATTTCCTTCAATTATTACGATGAAATATGGGCGCGAACGCAGAGGCCGGAATAAGATCATTACGCTATACTGATAATCGCCGGTAAACATTCGCCAACTCGGATCATTAAGCAGCGCTTAAGCTTTTACAGTTAAAAACATTTTTTAAGCGAGCTTGAATCTGATAATTATGCCGATTTTTTTTAATCGATGTGTTTGTTTCGCAATTTATAGTTATTCAAAGAAATAAATTTTATTATTTAGGTAAGTCAGCGAATTTAAGAACTGGAGATATTTTTACTGCCTGGTTTAACTGCAGTGATTGGTTTTCGTATATTATAGAAAATAAATCCGGTTGAGATAATAACGAATATTCCCACACTGATTAAAGGATTGAAAGAAAATCAAATGTTATTCGTAATATTTTCATTTAGCTTTATCGTTAATTCGCCATTTTATTTCATCAAGATATTTGGATCCAAACAATAAAAACATTCAATAAATAACATTACTTTATGGTCTCGTACGAAGCTCGAAACAATAACGAGAATTTCGAACCCAATTCTATAAAGTATTCCGTATATATACCTCTTCGCATAGGTTTTACATCCCAACCGAACCACCAAAACATTCCAATTAATTATAAACTCGACAGCATCGAATGCCCACCCACTCGAAGCCACAAAGAAAATTCCAGTAACAACCATTACAATTTTCATAAACTCGCAATCATCGCACGACTCGAGAATTCGATACATGGCTTATGGGCGAGAAGCTCATTACAATGGGGCCTTTTGATTCGGTGCGCACGATGGAGATCTCGCACGGCGCACAACTCCTATATATACACACACACACGAGTCTGGCTCGCACTCGAAAACGCCATTACGGAGGCTCAATTTCTCCTTCGGAGCAGCGTCGGAGCGTCGACCGTTGACCCCGCGATATCCGCGGCATATTATAACTGTGAACCGGCGAATATCTATGGGAGAGAGATGCATAAAGCGCCTCGGTCGCGAGAAAGTTCAGTCTCTCTCACTCTCTGCAGCGCGCACTTTGTTCTCCGCCATGCAGCAAGACCCTCTTCTCTCGTCGACCGCCTTTTTTGAGGAAGCGATCGCTCGCGCGCATAACGCGGATGCAGAGAGAGAGAGAGGCTGGATTTTCGTGAGAATCCGTCAGTGCAGGCGATGGATTAATTCGGAGCGCGTGTATTATAAAGCCGCGCAATTTAATTCAAATTGCTCTTATGCGGATAATTATCTCGCGAGAGATAGGGGGACTCGTAAAAGAGAGTCGTGACGCTGAGTAAATCATTTTTCATTCTGCGTTTCGGCCGCGTAGGCGCAAGCGCACGAGGATCCTGGGATACGTACACAAATATAACAATAACAATAATCGAACACACAGTTAGTTGGATTGTGGGGCTGTTCATTATGGCGCTGTCTCCTCGTAGGAGTATAATTAGCCACGTTTCTTTTGTTTCTTTTTTTTTTTGTGTCTGTTGTATAGGATGGAATATTGCGCCATAATACTCTTATAATTATCTAATGTTTGTCGTGCGCGAACGGATATCTAATCTTATCTAATCAGCATTTTGCATTTTCAGATGGTATACACCAAGATAATTTGATGTATTGCGAGGTCAGATAAGAGGCTATTCGTTTTTATTCTTTGTATATAATATTAAGTTAAAAGTCGGCGTCAATTATAGGTTTTAAACGAATAGTAGAGATTACAGTCATGAAAGCAATACCGCCTCTCAACGGAATTGTTTATCTCGGTTCTTTTTTAAAAGGTGTGACTGCTGCGGGCTATATTAACTTTATTTCAGATTCGCAATAACGTCAATGAGCGTTTTTAACTATTTCCAGTATTCTTTTCTTCTCTTCGAAAACGTGGTTTTAAGCGGAAAAATAATCGAAAAAGTTTTCAAAACTGCATTTCTAACAAACTTTTATTAGGAACAAAATAATTTGAAACTATTCTTGTAATGAATAATTTAATACCTACATTAGTTATATGTCTGAAAAACTACATAAATTAGTTTTTTTTTCCCGCGACTATCATTGCCGCATTAAAAATAATAAATCCATCCGTTATGGTTATATACGATTAATAAAAGTATTGCCACAGAATAATAGTGTATTACTTAAGAAATGGAAATCGTAAATCTAAATGACACCGATCCGCTATATTCACTCCCTACAACCATTTAATAATACTTTATAGACACTGAATTCAACGAACAGAAACTCCCGTTTCCCGATCAATTTCAGTATATAGTACAACATTCAAAATTCATGTAGGTCACCAAAATACTACACAACTTATAAATTCCCGATTATTACCGCAACAGCAGCACAATGTGTGTATGCAGTCCGAGAAAGCAGCAGCAGCGGGTCACATTATCCTCCCAGTGCACGTAGCATCGCAAGTACCTATCTCCCTCTTTCTCACAATTTCTCCTTCTATCTCGAGTATCTCTAAGGACGCTCGACGTCCGTCGTTTATGCCAGCATCTCGGAATATTTACATGCAGCTGTTATTGCACCGACCAGACAACGCCGCGTACGTGCACACGCACATGTAGCTCGTATCGCTACATTATATACAGGGAAACTCGAACGCGCAGCTCGTAAAACTTTCGAGTCGGAGCGTTCGGCGGTTCGGCGCAAGCGAAATATGACGCAACCAGTGGATTTTTACGCGTGCGGGCTTTTGCGCAAAAGCACGCGGATAAGTGAATATTGACAGAGTTCGGCCGGATTGACAATAGAAAGGCGAAAATCATACGGTGTACGGTAAAGAAAGAGGTAGAAAGGGTAGAAATTTTTCTTTTTCGGTAGTGCTTTCTTTAAAGTTTTGTAATTGATCTTTTGTACTTTAACCAATTGTGTAATACTTTTGTGGAAGACCACTTTTCTTATTACTACTTTTTTTTCTCAAGGTAGTGAAACCTTACAATAGAAAGTACAAACAAACTTTGGGAATAAAGCGATCGATCCTTTTGCGAGAGCTCTCGAATATAGTTCAAAGACCAATTTAAAATCTACAATCGCACAATTTCATATTCTCCAAAACTCGAATATGTAAGTATCCAACTACTACAGCAGAAGCTTAAAAGTTATGCAGTGAAGTGCAGACATATAGAATGCAAGTGCAGCAAGAGAGTCGTTGGCTTCTTTGTACACACTTCCCTTAGCCGGCGAGGCAGCAGCAGAGCCGAGTCTCTTTTATTTCTAGCTTCGCGGAATGCCTCGGCTGTGCGCTCCGACCTTGTTTCGCTGCTGCAGCTCGCGGATAAGACTCGCGGAGGATTTGGAAATTCAGAAGCGCGCTGAAATGGGGTTTATGCCAGGGCAGACGCGTTGAACAGTTGCATGCGCGTACGCGATGAAGAGGATCGTGTATAGTGCGAAAGTCGCAAAAATTACTTTTAGTTTTGTGGTTGCAGCAGCGGCGGCGGCGGCGGCGGCGGCGAAAGTTTTGTGCGATTTAATTGCGCTAAGTAGAAATGAATTCGCTCCGCGAGAGAACGATCCATTTTAACATTTATCGCAATTGAATGTTTTAGCAGCACTTGGCTCGATTCAACTCCTTCCTTGCACGTGAAAATGTCAGTTTAATAATGTATGTAGATCGAGGAAAGGGGTCGATTTTTCGACTGAATTAGTGAGTTTCAAACTAATTTAAAACAGAAATTTAGAATATCGAACAAACTTGGTCCCGTGTAACTTGCCGATGACTACTCGAGTTAGCTGTTTTGAATAATCGCTTAAGGTAAATCTTGTAAGAAAACCAGATCCGCGAAGCGTGAACTTTCCTGGGATCCAGTTAATAGTTTGAAATTATTCGCCCAACTTTGGAAATAAAAGTATCTTTTCTCAAAAAGAAAAGTCACATCGCAAAACTGAAACTCAACTGTGAACACTTGCCATTTTGAAAACTAACATTTCAATACACCAATGCCCACGTATATAAACTATATGATTATTCCCGCACTATAATTTAGTTCTGGTCAATTACATACTCAATCAAAAACAACGAAATATCAGATATTCCCCAGAGATAAGATCGAGAAAGAAAAAAAACTTCATAAAATCCTCGCAAAGAGCAATATATATAGCTCAACGAATCTCTCCGGCACTCGAGAGAACAAAAGAGCGCGCTCGCGCATATCCGCTACGGCAATCATCGGCATAGCGAGAATATATAAATCCGCGCGCAAGATCCTTCATCCTCTCTCTCTCTTTCTCGCTGAAAGTAAAAATCATCCTCGCAAGTGTTCACGCGTCATACACACACACACACACACACCCAGGTATATGAATAAATGTAAACTCGCTCACAGTGGCTCGAGAAATCCGGAATCGCGTGACTCACCGGTCGCGCGGCGGCTTTGGTATACATATAGCGGTGCGGCTACTTGCGGCTCGGGCCTATACAGAACGACTTTCGAAATTACGTGTCAGCCGCTGCTAAGCTGCTGCTGCTGCTGTTGCAGGTATATAATGCGCGCTCGCTCGCGTATATTACACCCGGAAGTCGTCGTCGCTGTGTGTTGGTGCACCGCGCGTCGTAACGACGTCCTTCTCTTCTATCTCGCGCGCCCGAGCTGGGAGGCCGCGGAGATTCATATGTACATACACGCGCCGATGTCGAGTACTATGACTCTCTCGGACATTTCGTAACGCTCGATAAAAAGATAATAGCGGGCTCGGGATGTGCATCTTCTGTGAGCTTAGAGGCGTGCGTGTATGAGCGAGCTGGCAGATTTTCAGGTGTGGATACGGCTGGATGACTGCTTGGAATGTTGCTGCGCTGAGCGGTGTGTAAGACAGACAGACTGAATTTGGTTTTACGACTAGTCACGTTGTCTGTGACTTGGTTTTTTATAGACTGCCTGAGATATTCGCGGAGAATGGGTTGTACTCTTGGGTATTGATGGGTTCTTTGTAAACTATATAAAGAGTTTTGTTTAATTGATACTCCTTCATGAGCTATTTGGTAAATTACGAATGATCTTCTGGTATAGAAGGGATTATTTTTGTTTTTTTTTATTGGCTATTAGTCATACTACGTAATCTTGATTACGCTTCTTACAATAAGCGTATATCTAACAAAACGATGATACTCACATAATAGATGTTCGAAAATTTTGTTTGTATAAGATAAAAGGATGATCGCTCAGAAATGGGATTGTGTCATGTACTTTAAAGTTAAGTCATCGACTCTGTAAACGAAGTAGATTGCATAGTATTTTATATACAGAGATAAAATAATTTTAATTACTTTTCAGCTCTAAAATAGTTATAATTACGTGACTATTTTTAGAAATATTATATTTTATATTCCCTGTTAAAAAATTGTTTCGTAATAAAAATCTGGATTAATTTTTTTTTTCCCCCAAATATAAGAATAATTTACTTGATGTGTTATGTAACGGTCAATTTTTTTCATATATCCGTGTAATAATAGCCTTTTCAAAATTCGCTACAAGCCGAGTGTAATCATTAAATGTAAAAAACCGGATCCAGTGGATCAAAACCTATATTCGCGTATCCTGTAATATAGCAACTGAAATTTATAATTAACGCCATATTATATTCCGCCCGTCTGAATATGATTTATAAGTGGAAGCCATCCCCGATAAACTATTTTGAGTAATTCTGTAAGTCTGTTTTGATTAACAGAACGGAACAGTAAACACCATTTTTTAAATATTAAAAATAGCCGTCACGTAAGCACATCAGTCAATAGACTTTATTTATTTTGCAATGGAGTTATAATTATATTATTACAGAAGTATCTGCTGTATAAATATGGAAAAATCAATGTTATTAATAAACATTCTTCTGACGTCATTATAGACTATACAATACGTATGGATTATCTTGAGGATCAGTTTGATTGCGCGATTCGAGTAAGTTCGACTAAGCCATCTTTTTTTAGCGCGTCTGCGAGCAAATATTGAGTGAAAGAAAAGTTAAGACCGCACGAGCGCGAGTAACCAAAGAGACGAGCACATCATTCAAGAATTATTTGAATAGATATTTATACCAAAGTTAAAATTGTTTATCGATTCTATTTAAGTGATATTTATATTTTGACTTTCTTACGCGTTATATCTTATATACAATAATCCTAAAAACGCATTATACTCTTCAGTTTTCTATCCCAAACAAGGTCAGCGATTTGATTTATACGTTTTAGTACCAAGATAATAATATCTAAAGCTCCAATTTTCATCCTCTAATGGTGCAAAAACAGAATAAAATCACTAGAACCCAAAGGCAATTTTCCCCTGCAATACCCAAACAAACATCATCGACTTTCCCACCAAATCGACCCAAATAACAAAAGTTCCATCTCTGGCAGAGTCCATAAACCAACGAACAAAAAAAAAACACACCGCAGCCGTGCAAGAGAGCGATTCCATCGCACCGAAACGAACGCCTGCGCCGAGGCTCAATAACTACGCGAACAAGAATATCGCGAGCAGTCACGGAGTCTATTGAAGGAGCGAAAGCCGCGCGCCAATGAACTGCACACTTGCGATTGGTTCCGCGAAAATCGGCAATTAGGGGGCAAAAGGGTGGGCGAGGCCATTTTTGCTACTATCGCGAGGATCGAGTTCGCTGGTGCACGCGAGAGTGTATTAAGTGCCGATCGACTCTATATATATCGACGCGGCTTCTCTCGTTACCACTGCAGCAACTCCGGCTTTTTCATCAATCCCTCCATTTGCCGCGGTGGTATATTTATATATAGGGGGTTTATCGCGAGGTCGAGCTTTGAGCGAAAAAATTAGCTTGGGGGTGATAATGAAGCGGGGTTTGTTTAAAAATAAGCCTTTGCTTGTTTGGGAATTAATGAGTTTCCTTTTTATTTTGCGTGTTCATGCTTAGAGGTGACTTACAGTTTTTGGGTGCTTTGATGAAACTTTTTTTATTTCATAAATACATTAGTTACTCCTATATACTATTTTACTACAAATCATTTTAGTAGATCCAAGTTATTGTTTTTTGATTCTGTAATATTATTCAAATTAGCGTGATCAAAAAATCTATAAATTTATGATTATACTAGTTTTTACCAAACACTTATGAATTTATTAGTTTCGATAATCATTTAGTGAATTTCATCAGCACATTTTTATTCTTTTTTCAAAACAGCATCATAAAATGTGTTCAGAATTTGTGCAGATTCCATTTAATTGAAATTCATAGCTATTATGTTCTTTTTTCTTTTTCTTTTTTTTTTTCATATAATATGTATATCTTCTAAATATTCGAGACTGTAAGATTGCGTAGGATTCCTGTTTTCTCCTACTCGTATACCCGAACAAACGAAAGAATACAAATCTTAAAGCAATGGATAATATTGATAGAGAACGGAAACATTTTGTGATAAGAATTATATTTATATAAATTTTAAAATATTATATTGTAAATAATCGTTGACCAATACTTTTTGCAAAGTATACCAAAATATTATAAATAACTTTCATTGCTGACACTTTTCCCAAGAATCGAATAAGTATTTCATAAATATTTTCTGCAAGGATGAATATATCACGTGCAGTAAATACTTTGATCGCTAGACTCGAGGATACTTTTCACTAAGGCAAGGATTTATAATGAGAAATCTCACGAACCCCAACGAAACCAAGTTGCATTCCTGTCAAAAATAATTACAATCATTATGAGAGTAAGTCAGGTGAGACGCGACGTACCATTTATTGATTCGACTGATGCTAGTCGAGCGAAAAGGAAATGTGATTTAAACGTCTTCTTTTAGTCGTTACATGTACATTCAAAGTTTAATTAAATCATTATTTGACAATTTACTTACATTAATATATTATTAAAATTTCACGTTAGTTTTTTCTAAACTCAAATTAAAGATAAATAAATAAAAACTTGGAAGATCTTTTTCAACCCAATTATTTTTTTTGCGTTTATAATTTTTACAGGCAGATATATGTATATCGCATGGGCAGAAACTGCCTAAGTGAAAGTATAAAAATGAACGCATTTTAGGAACCACAAGATAGCCAAGATCGCCATTAATTTTAATTACCAAAAAATTGCGTGATTTATAGCTATACAGGCTTGCCGCGAGTCTCGCAGTGTCTACACACGCGTATATACGAGGTAAACAAAGGAGAAAACGAAAGTTCGCGCCGCGACCGAAGATTTAAAGCGTGTGTGCATATAACACGTCTGCAATTTACGCAACTTTATATATATATATATATATATATATATTGATGCAACGCGCGCAACAAAACCAAGCCCATACGATCATAAATCCTTTTCTTCTCAATCATCTAACGAGTGACTCGTTCACTACACTTCACCGACTTTTTTTCCCCCGGCTTTTCCCGGACGAGATCTTCAATTAAACGAGGAAGGCGCGCGCGCGCACGAGAGTAAAGAAAAAAAAGAAATCACGAATGTTGCTGCTCTGCCATCTAAGACGTTCTCGCGATGGAATCTTATAATCGACGCGTGTACGCACGCGATCTCCTGGTTTTCCGCGAACGCATAAGCCTTTATTTCGCCTCCTCGGCGTCGTCGACGTCGTGGATGACTCAAGCTGCCGTGAATGGAGGGATGGAGAATACCTGCGATCCTCTCGCGGTGATAATTTGAGGAAAAAGGCAGGACATTTTGCGCGCCCGAGGTAGAGGAAAATGAGAAAAACGCTGGCGGAAAATGGGTCTATTAGTGGAGTCGAGGTTGTCATTACCGGGTTTTTCAATGGAAAATAATAAACAACGAAAATGATTTGATTATATTCTGTAATGAGGGTTAATGGACAGGAAGGTGGCGATAATTAATATTTATAAGTTTTAATTCATTATGCCAGTAGATTAGATCTAATGAGATTGTAAATTTATTAAATTTATGCACAGAATTTAAATATACATGTGTAATACAATTATAATTTTTTTTCTGTTATAGGTAAGCTGACAAATTGACAATCTTTCTTCTACGTTAGTCACGTAAGTTACAACGCAGATATGACTATAAATTAGGAATAAAATCAACGGATACATAGTTTGCATAACAAACTACAATAAATAAAATTGTAATTTTCTAAAACGGCAGCCTATACAAAAATTTTTGATTCGCATACCCCCAAACTACTATTTTATAACCTAATTCTTTTTATCTATTTTATTAAATTATGTTTCGATATGAATGAATGAACGATCACATTCTGGAAAAAGTTCAAAAAGTTTTAGCAATATCTACTCTTGTATGAAAGTAAATATTGATCAAGAAAGGCGGTTATCCGATCTCCAAACTAATACTTTGACGGAATGCCAAAAAAAAATGTTATCGCATTCCACGGGTGTGCACGTATATCCATCAAATTCAGACTATATCTCGAAAACCTTCTTCACCAGCAGTAAACCAGACGCGGTGCAGAATATATAATCTTCCAGAAAATCAACGAAAATAGCGCGCATTAATGAAAATACATTGCAGTGCCATTACAAAAAAAAAAGAAAAACTTAAAATAAATGCCACAACTAAAACTAGAATCACAGCGTATAATAAAAGCCACAATTCAATGATCAACCGGGTACTTTTTCCCTTCCAATCGCTCTAACCTCTCTTAACAATTTCTTAACTGCTTAAAGAGGATAGGAGAGAACTGTTACGAGGAGTGCATTCAGTACATTTAAAATAATTAGCGGGTTAAAAGCTGTTAACTGGTTGCGTTATAACGGGCCGCGCTAAATTATCACGACATAAATTACCCCCGCGCTGAACTGCTCATATACTGTATATACGAAAAGGAAATAAAAAACGAGCATCGAGTGAATTATCTGCAACTGTGCTGCTGCTGCTGCTGCTGCTACTCTCGCGCCGATCATCTTTTTCCCATTTCTCGCGAGCGCGCGGCCAAGGAAAATTCAGCAATTTCCGACGAAATAAAACCGCGCGGTGCTTTCGGCCTCCGCTGCTGCTGATGATTCGCGATAATACCGCAAACGGCAGGAGGAAATACCTGCCTACTTATATAGGAATAGGCCTGCGAGGAAACTGCGCGCGAGATCAATTTTCCCGAGAACGAATCTCCTCATCCTCTTCTCTTCTTCTTCTTCGTCCCCCCCCTCTCTCTCTCTGTTCGTTTGTTGCTCCGCCGATCGGCCGTTTTTGTACTTTGGCTCCGATCGCCCAGATCTCGACGACTTCCTGTGTGTGTATGTGCAAGTATATACGCACCTGTCGTCGTGTTCTTAAAGGTAACAGGAGGAAAGTCGTTTGGCCATAAATCCTCTTGTGGTGGAGGGATAGGAATGGCACTAGACGCTATATACACACCGCGCAGTTGAGATAACAGACCTTTTTTCGATTCGGGACCTCGTGAATTTTCCTCGTATAATATATATACGACGATTCGAATGCGCGCAGGGTGAAAGGATTCCTGCGCCGCCGCCGCCGCCGCCGTTCCATTTTTTCGAATTGTCAATTCGCGAGATTGCGAGTGCGGTTGCCATAGCCGTGTTTCATTTACATCCAGACGCTAATGTTTGTGATTTACTGTTTTATTGAATTTAATATGCGATAAGATGTAAACTACACGTGCGTTTCCGGTTGCTATAAACATTTCAACTTCAATCTATGATCGTTCAATCTCGTATCTCTTATATACATATATGTTTTGAATAGCAAATATTTCCTCTTGTATGCCGTATTCCGTTTAGTCTATCCTGTTTATGCAATTTTCACTTTTTACGTACATTTATCAAAATGATTCAGTGCGAATAGAATAACTTAATGGACGCTTTAAAACTATTTAATTATTTTAATGTCAAAAATATTTGATGTTCGAAAATTCAGATAAAGGCGCAGGATATTTTAGTAAATCAAAACAGTTGCATATGAAAAATGCGCACCGCGATTCTAAGGTTCTAAGAAATACTTGATGACTACCGTAATTATACCAGTACGTGCTATAATTATTTAAATCACGTTTCGATCAGATTATACATGTATGCTTTACTTACAACACTAGGACACTCATTCTTTCTATAAATCCACTTCCACTAGAACTTGTTGTTTAACTGCTAAACGCTCGTTTCAAAAAGAAAGTACGAGAAACCCGATCTCGTATTAAAATATAAATCAGATAAAATCTCAATCGCGTCAAACCTCCAAATTCCTCCATAATATCTATACCTTTCTATATAAACA
>UELV01107566.1:0-13209 GCA_900490015.1 Megastigmus stigmatizans
AGAAGCATTACAGAGAAAAAATAGTTAAACCACCAGAAAGAGCGAGAAAAAATATATCGATCTATGTCTTTTGATTTTTTCTAAGAGTCTTACCGTTCGATTGTGAGCGAGTTGAACAGAGCGTCTTTTATGCGAAAAATGCGCTGCGCGCGCCCTGTGACTGGTTTTTGGTGGACGCTCCCCTAGATACTGATTTAGAATGAAGAAATCACTCATATTAAAAAAAAGAATCATTTTTAAATTTTCTCTCGGATGATAACAGCTCCAAGAATTTAATATTTCTGCAATAAGCAGAATTAGCTACTTGTAATATTGCGCCAGTATATGAGCTAAGTACTACAATGCACAAACTAACAATAGAACATATTAAGTCCATTCCATCGATATTTTCGTGCAAACAATATTTGTGCAAAATAATATTTTCAAAACGAAACAGTGATTGAGAACATTCGCCAAGGAACATTCAAAATAAAGCGAAAAATTTTTAATCGAAAATGGTTTGCTCGACAGCGGGTTTCACGCTCCTACTTATATCCTCGGCGACCAATGTTTAGGCACGTGCTCGCCAAAAGCTGTTCTTCGCCGTCTGATGGTAGACGCGCGACTCTGGTTCCCCATGGCGGTGGCGCGCAACTGCAGAAGTACTCCGCCGGCGACCGCCACACGCCTTTGTTTCCTTTTATTACTACGCTACGCGTATATAAAGTAGTCCCTGATTCATTTTTATCATAATTAATTAGATATGTAATTATGAATTCTGCTTTTTAATTATGTATATTTACATAAATAAATAAATTCATCATGTGCAATCTTAAAGTGTTGTGAATATAATTACTTTTTGTAGCTTGAATTTAGATATATATTTTAAATTGAATTTAGTTATATATATTTTAGAATTTAATATCCATATTATAACTGAAAATTATTAAAAAATTGGAATTATATTCATAAAAAATTATATTTAAATTGACAAGGAGTGTCGACGCCCTCCGAAAATATGAGACATGTGTCTCAGTATTAGTATTTAATTAAAATATATAAAAAATTATGGTTGATTTAAAACTTTTATTGTAAAACCAGTATACATCGTGGTGAATGTTGTGTACACTAATCGAAAGTGTAGTAGATCGATGAGCTTTTCTTTCAGTTTTAGAGCGAATTATTAGCACTTTTTATTCAGATGTTATGAACGATCTAAAATTTAAGTCTTAAAATTTAACGTTTATTTTAGTAGTAATGTGTCCACAATTAACTTAGTTTTCGATCGCACATAAGATTTAAGTAAAAAAGAATAACTCGTTCTAAAATTCAAAGGAATTTGTATCGTATCTACTTCCGATTTGTACTGTAGAACATTAACTACTATATGCATATATTGGAACAAATTCTAAAGTTTGAGGAAGTCAAGTGCCAATGAATTGGCAGCGGGTTTTCTTCGTGAGTGCACATCTGTGATGAGTCAATAGAGTACGTTTAAAATAAGTCTTTTTTATTTAAATAAGTCTTTTTTTTTTAATCAAAAGATATAACTTTTCCATAATTTTTCACCAAATGTATATCTGCGAAATTCTCATCGAGCTCACTCGCATCGGACGAACGACCTGTTATCTTTTAGTCTATACAGACGCCGGACTGTTTTCCTCATATTCATTTTCTCATGCATAGCGTAACAAAACCGTACAAAAAATATAAACCAAAGTCAGCAACTCACGAAACAGCACATCATCCTTAATTAAGCTCTCGTACCCCAGCTACGCGTATCGTGTGCGCGCGTGTCAATCAAAAAACAAAGAATCGCCGAAAGCGCGCGCGACAGGTAATAGTACTGCAGCTATACACGACAGATGGATGCCGTCTATAGCTTCAGCAGCCGAGAGCGAGCGAGCGGGCGGCCATAATGTACTGTCGAGGAGCGCCAGCACTGAAAGGAATAGGTCAGCATCTGGGACTAAGGCACTGACCACTCCTCCCGCGCGCTCATCCGACGCCGCTCACCTACGAGAACTGCACACTTTTATGTTGCTGCTGTTACTGCCTCTCTCGTTAAGACTCTTATGTTCTTCTCTTTCTGTGTGCTTGCCATTATACTCGCACCTCTTTTCCTTTGCCAATCATTCGCGGCAGACGTATTTCCAACTTTTTAACGAGCTTGTAGTTGACATGAGAATGAAAATCTCTTGTTGTTTGCAATCTCGAGGGAAAAAAATTACATCTATCCGTTAATCAATAAATTATGAAATCACTTTCTCAATATTTCACATTGATTTAACATTTTTCAAGAATTATATTTACATAAAATAAAAATGCAATATCTTTATAGAGCTTTAGTTATTAAATGCTTTTCGACTGTCAGCGTATTCTAACAATTACTATCGCAATAATTATAATACTCGAACTTCTGTTTCTCATAGCACTCCAAGAAGTTTCTATAGCTCCATCAATGATTACCGCTTTTAAAATTCCCCGCAGCGTCTGCAATCAAGCCTAGCGGCATTTAAATTTAGAACGGCATAGGTGCGCAGGCCGCAGCGAGCATCGCGCCAACATCGACATATCCGTAATGCAAAATCGCCTATCAGTTCTACCAGCAACAGCAGCAGCAGCAGCAGCCAATACACATGCGCCGTCGTAGACTATCGCAGCTAGTGTAGAGCGGCGCGGGTATAAGTTTTGAAATTACCCGACCTTGGGCACACGTTTTTTACCTTTAAAGTGTTACATGGACAGCATCGCTTAGTATGATAATCTCGGACGTCGATCTTGCTCGACTGTACGGCGCGACTCGTGTATATATGTATATATATACACACACACGGAGACACTCGTCCTCTCGAGCGCAGCGAACCGTCTTCTCTCGCTCCTGTTTCCAAGGCCTCGCTTGCGCTCTATCTGCCGCTGCCGCTGCTCGACGCTTTTTCTCCTATACGTCCTGCAGATCCCGCGCGATTATAAGCGGACGCGCGCGCGCGATATGTGTACCGTATACTCTATACGCGTATACTCGCACTTTCTCCGTCTATACGTCGGCCGCTAATGCATATACAAGGGATATTGCAACGCGCGGGGCGCGCGAAAAATTACGATTGTTCGATCGCTATGAGCGATAAAGGCTTTTTCGGATGAGCGCCGTATCTTACTGTTTCACTGTTTGACGGACTGGGGAAGTTGGGGTCGTTGCACGGATTATTGTTGTGGCGCTGAGAAGGTGCCGAGATGCTATTGTTGATTTTTTATACAGTTGTAGATAGGGTGTGGAGATTATTAGAATTATGTTGTGCAAGGATGATAGCGATATCATTATGAAGATGAATTTTAAATATTGCCAAAGAACATGTTTTATTATTACTCGCATTTATTGTCATGATGATAAGGAAGCAGGAGACGATTAAAGTCAGCACTTTATGTTGCGCAATCATATTTTAGAAGTATTTTTATGTCCGATTATTGTGATATGTTTTAGTGATATTGTCATGCAACCAAATGAGTGAAAAAGAAAACTTATTTATGTTTTTGTGAAACTAGAGCCGAGAACTTCAATTATGTAGTTAATTTCGTTAGAAAGTATTACGCGATAGCATTCTAGAATTGCAGTTAGCTGTTGACATTCGATAGATTTTCTACTTTCTACATGTGTTAAGATTGGCCGACAAGAAAATTAGTCTTTATAACAACGGTAGCAAGTCGAAACTAATGATCTTAAATAGTTAAGCTTTTGCTTTACTTATTTTAATGGGTTTTAGACTTAAATGGAAATGTACTAAACTAAAAAATTACAAATTTATTATCAACTGAATGAATTTCGAAAAGTGTGGTGAGGTCCAATCATCGAATTAAAAAATAGATATTTACTTTTTTAGATAAAATCCAAATTTTGTTAGAAAAAAATTCAAAGAATAGCTTTAATTTATCCAGACTATCCATTCTGGAAACTAATAAGGAGCTTATGGATACCATTCTAGAGACATTCAAATAGAATTTTTATATTCTGTTAATTACCGATTTCACTTAGCGATATACAATGTATAAGCATTCCTGTAAACCTAACAAAAATTAAATTTACAAAGAAAAAGGAAGAGCGCGCGCGCTCACGGACATACAAACAATACGTAAAAAACAGCGTAAATAATCAAGGCGTGTTTACCGGCGTATAAATCCCTTAATGCACCCCCGGTTTCGTGTATGTACAGGCGCAGCCTCGCTTACGCCCGCCCCGTGTGCGCGCAGATGTATTTGCATATTTGCACTGCTGCTACTGCGACGCCATTAACGCACAATGGAAGGATATCGCTCGAGAATTACGCAAAGCTTATTTGCAAAATCCAAAAGCTTTTTGCCTTGTGCAATTTTCATACTTTCGTTTTATGCACGTTTCGCCCTGCCCTATCTCTACTTTCTTTTTCCTTTGCAATAATAATAACTCGTCATTTTTACTAATTATTACTTCATTATACAAAATAAATAATGCTCAAGTAAGTAAATATCTATTCTGTATTAAATAAATTTGTTAAATTAAAATTATCTTGATATCGCTAATTTTTATTAACAAACATATATTAATTTAAAATTTACTGAAAATTCAAATGTTACTTCTATCAGGAAATTAAAAAATAGCTTGAGTGACTGTACGAGCTTAAAGCTAATGTTGATTTTGCTATGAGTGCAAAATTGAGTCATATCACACCTTCCGGAGTAAAAAAGTGCCGATAACGGCTCGTGACCTGCCCAGAATAATAATAGGAAAAAAATTAATCAAGACAGGATGTAAACAGGTAATTCCGCAGCTAACGAGGATCAAGAGATCTCGTATAATTTCCCACAAAACACTTGTCGCACGACAGCTCGTGTCCCTCGTGTGCACCGCCTATATACAGGCCTGCACCCTCCCCCCCTCTCTCTCTCTCTTTCTCTCTTTCGCTCGCTCCATTGCGCAATCGCACAAGTCGGAATGGTGCATCAAAGTTCATCGATTCCGTGTTCGAAATACATATAGGTATATCGAGACCCGAAGCGGTGCAAAACGGACGTTCCGCGTTCTCTCCTCCTCCTCCTCCTCCTCCTCCTACTCCTCCTCCACCTCGTTCTTGAACGTCGAGCGAGGGGCAAACCGCCGTAGCCGCCGCCGCCGCGTCGATATCGAAGGAACATCGAGAAAAGAAAAGAGAACGAAGTCGGCTAGCGAGTCTCGTCTCTGGAGAGAAGGGGAGAGAGAGAGCGAGAGAGAGAGAGAGAGAGAAGATGGTTCGAGAGAACCAGTTTCATTGCTTAAACGCTTAATTAAGCTGCTGCCCCGGCCGCCGATCGTGAATCGCTCGCTCGCGCGCGAGAGAGCCGCGTATAACTGCACGTGCAAACACACACGCCCATGTGCTTCGGCGCTTCTCTCTCTCTCCTTCCATCTCGAGGGAGAAAGCGAGAGAGAGAGAGAGAGAGAGAGAGAGAGAGAGAGAGAGAGAGAGAGAGAGATAAAGAGAGAGAGAGAGAAGGAGCTGCTCGCGCGCGTGTACCACGTAAATCCGCAATGAAAGCGAGCTGCGAGGGTCCTTGCGCTCACTGCAGTGTTGCACTGCGCTGCACGGAGCGAAAGAGAGACATCGATAGCCCGTCGTGTATTCTTTACCTCGTGCGCGCGACCGACCGACCAACCGAGCAAGCATTTCGAGTTCGTTATCGTTAACGGCTTTATCGCGCCAAGAGAGAGAGAGACTGAGAGCGGGAGAGAGAGAGAGGGAGAGAGAGAGAGAGAGAGAGAGAGAGAGAGAGTCAAGCGCCGCGCGCGCGGAACAACACGCAGGTCTCTCTCGTTAATCATGCCCCGATCAAAGTCGTATAACGCAACTGCACCGATCCCGAGATATTGGCTATGCGCTTACTCTCTGTGGATTGCTTGAACTTGTCCGTGTGTATGTGTTACTGTTGTATGCCCATGCGATGTATATATAGCTGTAGGAGAGGTAGAGTAACGAGCCAACTGTCTTCGGAAACTCCAAGGTGATTCTTTTCTAGGGAGTGAGAATGTCGCTTTTTCAATGAATTTCTTGCTTGTGCAGTGAGAGAAAAACGGTATACGACTGAGAATATACCGTAATTCATAATTATCCAAGTAGCTTGGTTGTTGCAACTTCATTGCAATGTATTATCGTGACGCTGCGAGTATAGATAGGCATATAGGCATAATCTAATTTATTCAGCAGTTGGTTGACGTTGTTGCCAAATCATTCGCTTATGAGGGAAATACCAAAACTTGATTTCTTTTTTGGCAAAGATCGCAATTATCTTAGATTCATTATAATTATGATACTCGGATTACAGAGAAACTTTTCATACAAGATTAATTGCATGCAAGGTCATAAAGTTATAATTATAAATGTTTGTATAATTGCCAAATATTTTGATCAAGTTTCAAAGTTCTTACAAAATACATTGTAGGCGCATACTTATTTTAAAAATGCAATGTTAATTTTTGAAACTTTAGTCACGATAAGAGTTAAATTTTCTGCTCAATAAATTTACTTTAGCACGTTTTTTTTTGTTACTTTAATTTTATGCTTGGTTTCCTGTACAGTGACAGTAAAATTGTAATAAGAAAATAACAAGATAGCGATTGCGAGAATAAGAATTTAAATTTGTATAGTTGGGAATTTAAACTTATATAGAGCATTAAAATTAGTTTTAAAATAAACCTATGATTTTAAATTGATTTTATTTCTAAATTATTTCAAAAACTTTATCTTTAATTTATCATAAGTTTAATAGAATACTATATGCACGATTACAGAAAGCACCATTAACATAAATAAATGTATACCTATAGTATCCAAATCTTTTGGAGAAACATTATTAATAAACAATTGACATTATTTCAGAATATTTTTGGAACGATAGAGTTATGCACGAAATACGAAATGAAAACATGAATTCTAACGACAGCAGCGAATTTTCAGAAACTTTGATGCATGTTAAAGCCTTCGGTACATGGCTTCTAGCATATTATGATCCAGATTATCAGATTTTGTTAATGACGTGGAGTCACGAAATGTTTGCAGCTACAGGTAAAATTTTAGTTTGATCATTCAACATGTATGTTTTTTATTATAAACTTGTTCGTTACATATATGTCGCATTCAAACACACTATCGATTAAAATTTCGTTACAATATAAGAGTGCAACTTTTCTAAATGTTTCGAACAAATAAAATCCATAAAATATCTTAAATTACCCATAATTCAATCAATAATTCAAGAAGCACGTAATTGTTCGCTTCCCGCATCCAAATAAGTAGTCGTAGAACAGTCTTATTATCGCACACTTGCATACTTTGTATATATTTTGTCGTTCCTCTCGATGCAACTAGAGGGAAGAAGAATGACATTGCTCCCGCGAGCAGACTCGAAGAGAGAAAGCATTTATGTAGACACCTATATATATACATTCTCTCGTATACACATGCGGTCTGCCATATACGCAAAAGAACCCGACTATATACGTTCTGCGACGATCGCGAAAGAGGGGGAGAGAGGCAGGGAGAGAGAGACAGAGAAAAGTAGACGCAGGTGTTTCAGGGCCTTCCATGTTAATCAGAGAGAGCCGAGTACGAGCCAGCCCGGCTCTCTGTCGCCTCCGTATAGGTATATGCGCGAGCTGCACACATATGCAAATGCATTTGTACTTGACTTGGCGGTGCACGGCAACGAGTGTCCGTATGTGTATGTGTGTGTATTTCTATACAGGAATAGTTCCAAATGGAGCTACGTATGCTTCACGTGCAGTGCAGTGTACATACGCAAGCCGATACACGATATATATAAAATTTATTCCCGTACTGTGGGTACCTTTCATTTATTCGGGACTGATTCGCGAGCTTATATATATAATAGGAGAGCTCGAACGATTGGAAAAATCACGATCGGTATTTGTTAGAATTGGCTCACTCGCTCGCTCGCGCAACTATATATCTTGATCTGATTAACAGTGGCTTTAAACAATTACTCGAGCAGTTGCTGGAAGAATTTATTTTCGCATATATTTTGACGTCGGACGGATACAAATATTTACGCATTTTTACGCGATTAGCTGCGGGAGATTTGTTATATTATAGGAGAACCGGTCTCAAGCATTCAACCCTTATCGTACGCGATAAACTATAGGAATGAAATTTATTTTATGAGTTATATATATATGCATAGATTCTGCTGCTTAACATGATTATTTATCGCGACGAGTTTGCACCGATAGAGGCAGTCGAAAATGAAACAATTGTAGAGTGAAAGACAAAATAAAGAAAGAAAAGTGAGTCATGTCTCACTTGAACGAGCTGTACGGTGAATTTTTTACAAGATTAACTAAATAGCCTGGTGAATATCAATCGCAGCTATATAAACCTTTGAAATCAAAATGGTTCTTGATAGTGAATCGTTTTAGGTCAGTTATCCAAATAGCCTCTAATGTCAGTTCAAAGTGTAAAATAACGTGTTAATTTTGTTATAAATGCCATTTACAAAAGCATAAATCTTTTACCTGCGTATACGATATTCAGGCTGCAAGTACTTGATGTAATAATAAGACTCAGCCAAGTAGTCAGTTTTACAATGCATACATAAACGAACATTGCCTTCGACACAAACGAAAAGGAGGAGGAACTGAACAAGACCAACCCCCCGTACTCAGCGAGAAAACTCAATCGAAGAGAGAGAGAGAGAGAGAGAGAGAGATCCCGCAACTTGTTTTGACCACGAAAACGTCTGTTTTGATTTCTTATCGATCGCGCGCAGGCGGACTGCATGTGTGCGTATATGTACGCGGTTTGCGTTTTATAAATTCGACCGCGGTGTGCAATGGATATTGTCGTACACGCTTCAGACTCTTGCTGTGCCGACGGACTGCAGCCTCTCCCTCTCCTTCTCGTTCCTTTTTTATTTTACTTCTCTTCGTATCGTCATACGCTGCAAGGTTTACTTCATGTGCTAGCATAAATTCATCTCAAAGCAGTTCTGACGTACTTATACGAATATTTTTGCACTAAAATAATTCTTAGTTGAATCTTAATAATAACAATATTTACGTGAATATCAAATTTATAATATAGCTATTAAAACTTATTTTTATCCATGCAAAATAGAACACAGTTGAGTGTCGAGTCGTTCAATCAAAAAGCAAATAATCAAAAAATAACAGATATATGAGAAATATCGAATTTGTATGCCAGTCAGACAAGCGTACCAGGGAATCACAGATAGGCACCGTGCCGCTCTTTACGGCTGAAGACGCTCGGTACACTATATACTGGGTGAGAAATCGGGGACGAATAAAGCCTGACCCAGTTATTGAGGCGGCTCATTGGGTTCGAGAAGCAGCAGCCAGGGCAATTGACCCTTGTTAAAACTATATGACGAATGGACGGTTACTCGACTATATATCCCGCACTGTAGTATAGTAGCGCGAGTCTCTGCGCTCGATCGGCCTATAGCAGCAGCAGTTTACCACCAACAGCGGCTTCATTCAAAAGCATAGAGGGGGGGAGAGGCCGACGAATTGATATATCTCGATCGCTTCACGGATTCTCGCTTCTCGCGCGCGAGTGCCGAAAATACGCGACTCAAAGCTATACTCTATTCGCGCGCGCGTGCGCGTGATGAATATTTAGAACGATCAAGAGTTGGCTTGGAGTCTATAACACGAGCGCGCGAAGTCTAAGTGGATCAGCGTTGATTTTCGAAGTAGTCGAAATGAAAAATCGCGCGTATTCATTATATTGCGCGCTCGCCGAGGAAAACTCGATGCCGCGCTATGCTGATGCAACGGCTTTTCCTTGTAGCTCTTCTAGAAACAAGTTTTGTTCCATGGAAATTGTTTACTTTTTGCGCGCGACGTCAATGTTACGTCATAATAGTACTGGTTCAAATAATGCGTACGCTTAAGCGCCATTACGAGAATTTCAAAATAATATTAGAATTTTAATTTCATTTCGATATTGTGAAAAATTTGTTAACGAAATTTTTTACACGTGTAGACATTTCAATGGGAGCTATACGAGATTCGATTGTTACATTTAATGTGTTCGAAGGGAGTCACGGTTAAGGTTTGAGTTCCTTTGAATCGTGCCTTTCCTATATGTATCTCTCTCTCTCTCTCTCTCTCTCGATGTTTCCGATCAAGCGTCTGACCCGAAGGTATATAAGTCGGTATTTATTATGTGTATATGCATGTGCGTACTCACGAAGCGCCACAAACCTTTGGGATGCTTATATACACTCGGGATTATTTTGTTCCCTCGATGCGTCATTACTCACCTGAAACATAATAAGATAATAAAGGCAATTAGTTTATTGTGTAAGTAAACTTGATGGATTTCTGTACATAAATCATTATCAAGTGAATACAAATAGATTAAGTATACATTAATGTCTCTCACGCACACACGCACACACATACACAAGCTACAAATGGACACGAACGTGCATATCCCATAAATCGCGCATCTTGTTGTAAAACAATATCTTTTCTCGTAATATTAATAGACATTCTTTGTATCGCGCTCTTAACACTTTTAACGGATTGGTTAATTCCCGCGGGGCGATAAGACGGGGAAAAGAAACGCATTCGAATTATCATTCGGTCGTGTTGGAGCTGAAAATTTATTTGGCAGGCACGATGTTGGTGTTTAAAACCTCGCAGGAAAGAGGTTCTCTTTTCCATTAGCGGCGGGCGGCCACGTCGCGCTCGGCGCTTCAACATACGATTATTTTATATCTCGACGCATCTTCGAGCTCAGCGACGACGACGACGACACCACGGCGATTTTTACCTAAACGACGACGAAGCGTAATCTCTCTGTGCCATCGAGAGAAAAAGAAATGCGTTCTGAGTCTGCGAAAAGCAGAGAGAGAGAGAGAGAGAGAGAGAGAGAGAGAGAGAGAGAAAACGAGAACACCGTGAATTAATAGAGCTAGATTTTTTTTTAATTAGAGATCAAATTGCGCTTTTTCGACGTCTTGAGAGGAGAAACTTGACGTTTGGGGAGGGAACAATTTAAACTCGGCAAATATTTGCCGCCTCGCGAAGTTAATTAAGATTTGTTATTGAGCTGCAGAAACCGGTTTTTAATAATCTCTATTATTGCAACGTACGGCATATCACGTATTTAGTAGAATTTTATATTTCAATTACACGCTTGCGCTTTATGTAATTTGTATGAATTTGATATCTCGGAGAGAGTAGATAAATCTTGTGTATATGTATTTTGTATATATAAGCTTTGAGAACAATAATTTATGTTCGCATCTATGATTTATTCGCATGTATTAGAATAATAGTCTCTAATTTGATTTTAAAATATGCACTTTTCCACACACTGTACAATTAAAATTTGATAGGCAACTAAATTTATAGAACTAAATGAAAGTTAGTTTACAGTGCTTATTAGTGTCATAGGCACAATATACATATACTAATGTACGTATTCGAAATAGTTCAGAAAATGATTGCACGTATTAATTGGCTGTGTACGCTGTAGGTATGCAAAAAGTACTCAAGCAGACTTGGGGGTTCCGGCTTCGTACAGCTCGAAAACTCACGACGCAGAAACCACGTACAGCGCGCACACACGGGTACGCACACAGACTAAAAATCTTTGGCGAGCGAGTGCCGAGTGACATCATCGGCCGCTTATGCTCACCTCGCGTCCATCCGGCAGGCAGTACACGTACCTTTGGCCGAAAACGAGCATTAAGATCAAAATATTGTTCGTCTTGGAAAGTTGAACTTATAAATCAAGCGGCGCGGCGACTGGCCCAGGTTCTCTCTCTCTCTCTCTCTCTCTGGCTCATTGTTAACCTTCGAGGCTTCTGGAACGTCTCTCTGCGCGCATAACCTCGATGGCCGTCGGTGACGGCGACAACGACGAGCGAAAATTTGCGTAAGGAATTTCAAGTTTTGGAACACATAAATAATATCAAGCGAACAGAGAGCTCCGCGAGAGTCCACCGCGCGTTGGCACAGAAGAATAAAGAAATCCATAGGAAGAATTTCGAAAGAGCATTTTTCGCTTAATTCCGCGACGAAATTCAAGTTATAAGGATCCCCTCCTTCGTTGCTGCGTGTGGTGTCGCTCGAACGAATCGTATGCGATGAATTTATGGACTCGCGCGTGTGGCAAGTTTCTGTATGCGTTGTGTACGCGAATGAGCAAAAAAAAAGGACTTTGATAAGCCGTTTCGAAATTGCGCGTAATGAATGTGCTGTAAAATGACTTGACGTTAATGAATATTTCTTTATTTCAATGGATAAAAACTACTTGAGAGCGGGATGTTCATGTATATATGCTGGTCCGATGCTCAAATAAGCACGAACAAGAATTTCGAATAATATGTCGCATTTTATCGTAACAATTTGTATATCGTCGAAAGATAAAAGACGAATAAAAAATTACAAATACAAAACCTGACTATAATCAGTAAAAACATATTTCGTAATTTAAAGGCTTTTTAAAATATGTCTTCTGGTGACTAGAAAATAATAAGGGCAAGTATTACAATTGCATTATTTATTTAGGGGGGAACAATATTATTATTAATGATTGATAGTAAATATTTTCTATATTTAAATTAAAAGAATCACTTAGGATTAAATAATCATTCTACATAAAAACACTCAGTTATATGCATGGAGTTTTATTTGCCGAACGTCGAGAAAGGCAGAAAAACCAACCAATCTCTCAGCGCCGAAATTCATCCGCAAAAAGTGGAATCGCTAATTTCCTCAATTCACTCAGCTCGCGTACCTCGCTACATACCTGCTAAAGCCTTCGCCATAAGAGAGACGGAGAGTGAGCGAGAAGAAGAAAAAAATAACGCGCCAGCCGCTCAGCTCCCGGCAGCAGCAACAGCATCAGCAGCGAGGTGAAAAACCGCGAGTGTTTGCGGAAATTCTCGGTTAGATCAAAGGAAAAGGTCGCAGCAGCAGCAGAAACAGCAGTGTGTCCCGTCAGCGTCACTAAAAAGTATCTCGGTGTGTGCGTGTCAGTCGCATTGCCGCGATGGAATCCCGTGTGCACACATAGCACCACTCTGCACACCCCAGCAGCAGCAGCAGCAGCAACAGCATCGGGGGAGAAGAGCTGGAGCCAGCAACGTCGTCGTAGCTCGGTACGCTGACCTTGCCTCTCTCTCTCTCCTTCTCTCTCTCTCTCTCTCCCTCTCTCTCTCTCTCTCTCT
>UELV01107574.1:0-10803 GCA_900490015.1 Megastigmus stigmatizans
TCCCTGGGTATATTCTCAACCTGACCTTGGAGAAATCTTCATCTCTCTTTTTATTTGAGGTCAAAATGACGTAAAACCCGAACTCAGTGACTTCAAAAACATAAAGATATATCTTTTGCAATGATTCAAACCATATTGCTAGGTTTGACCTTCAAATGACCTTCATTGACCTTGACTCTGAAGTGATAAGGTCAAACCAACTTCAGATACGAACTTAGCGCATCAATTTACTTAAGGATAAAGACGTATCCTAGCATTATGTTTTTGAGCCGATATATCGGCTTTCCGGCCCTTTAAAGGTTAACATCTATTTCGTAAGCTGCAAGTATGCGTTTGCCCTCAAATGTTTTATTGAGAAGATTGAAGATGGTATTTGTGTATAACGAGATATCATAAAAGCCAGCACTAATAGTTACTACACATAAAAATAATTCTAAATACAAATAATTAATTATTAAGAAATAATTAATTATTCATTAAAATTATATCACATGTTCAGCTATAGAATATTTTCAAAAACAAATAGTATAACAACTATTGTAAATTTGAAAATTTGTTTCTAAGTTATAAAATATATATAATGTCATTTTTAAAATTTGTCAACTGAACTTTAAAAAATTAACAGGGGGAACATCGGGGATTCGTGTCCTAAATTTTCATTAATTTGCAGGAAATTATTATTTATGCGAAAAATAAATGAACATATGCCTGGAAGTTTTTCTTAAAGCGTTTTACTGTACATAAAATCATTTTCTGGAGTTTTATAAAAATTTAGGACTCTTATTCCTGGTACTTCCCTTGTTAAAATAAGATTATTCTAGCATTCGAACTAAATAATAATTGATTAAATACCTTCATTATCTACATTTACTTCTTCATGTACGAAATTTGTCTCTTTACCTTCTGTGATTTCAAGAGTAGCTTGATTTATATTTGGATTCGAAAGATCTACGTAATCCAAACCAGTACCTTCAACTGATTGGTTTCCTGAGTTAACAGTATCACAATCTAAATAAAAAAATTTTATAGTTTCAGATAACTAATAAAAAAATTGATCAGTTTATAATATAAATTACATCTTTTCTATTTTTATATAATACTTTATTTAACATAATAAATTAAAGTCTTGCATTAGATATTAAGAATACTACTAGTCATATTTTATTTTGTTTTTAATTGTGTACATGTAAATTACGATATTTTATGTGAAAAATAAATGAACATGTGCCGAATCGTTTTTCTGAATGAGTCTTACAGTACATAAAATCATTTACTGGTGCTTTATAAAAAGTTAAGACCCATACTCCTGGCATTTTTCTTGTTAAGATACGTTTATTCTAGCATTCGAACTAAATAATTGATTAAATACCTCCGCTCTTTGCATTTACTTCTTCACGTCCTAAATTTGTCTCATTATGTTCTGTAATTTCAAATCTAGCTCGTTTCGTATTGGGTTGTAAGACATTTATAGGTTGCAAGATATCTGCGTGAACTAAACCAGTACCTTCAACTGATTTGTTTCCTGAATCGTCAACAGCATCACAATCTAAACTCGAAACATTTTGTAATTTCAGATAACTAATAAAAAAATTGATCAGTTATATAAATTACTTCTTTAGATGTTAGTAAAATTAATATTCCCATTTTGTTTATCGTTAATTGAGTATACTATTTAATAGTTTGTTAGTTTACGTAGAATTTAAAAATTTTGAGTCAAGTTATTAAGTAAATAAGAAATTTAAAACCAGAATATGTCGGTAAAAAATTATATGTAAATTACGAAACTTGAGCTTTACTGTGTAAGTTTCAAACAACAACATATTACACAAAATATTATATTTATTGAATTTGATACAAATAACAACCATTAATGGACACTAACAAATTTTACAGCATTTGATTAGATGAGGAGATCAGCTTACTTTAATATTTCATATAGCTCACTGGGCCTTTACATTAAATTAAGATTTTATCTACACACACACACACACACACACACGCACGCACGCACGCACGCACGCACGCACGCACGCACGCACGCACGCACGCACGCACGCACATAAATCACTATTTTGGTCAGGATATAATATGAAGGGGTTGGGTATTAAGGAAAATCCAGGATTTTGATGCGCAACATTCACATTATTAACATTCAAATCACCATTCATCTTGGCAATTAAATCAAAAGCTGTAATAAGTAAGAAAAATCTAATGTAAAATAAGAAACTATATATATATAATCAAAATCATATCAAATATGTTTTTAATACGTATCAATTCGTTTCATTTATAACGGAAAATATTAGTCAGTAAAAGGTATATATATCTTATTTAAGAATAACATAGTAATAGTATATTACACATCTATATAAGAGAAACAATGAAATGAAACATTTCGTCAAATTGTTTTTGTAGGTTATATGTAAACTCGTGCAGCTTACGTATATATATGTTAGTCTACTTATGTATAATATTATTAATATTACTTTTAATTATATTACCTTTAATTTTTCGATGTTGAATGCAGAGCGGGATGCTGAGTTGACGGTCTCTCTCATATGCAGTCAGTAATTCTATCCGGCTTAAAATCCCGTCGAAATGTCCGTTATACACTTGTTGCAAAAAACAGATCGTATTCCACTACAGTTTGTTCGTATTGTATTGTAACTCCCGTTTCCCGAATCCCGAATCCCGACGAACGTAAATTGCTTGTTTTATGACAGTCATTTTACGTTTGAAATACTTTGATTAAACCAATTGTAATTTTACTGTATTTTAAAAAATATGTTAAATTGTATTAATAATAAATTGTATTGATAATAAAATAATAAAAAAATAAAAGTTTTACCTTTTTACATTTATTACAGATATTTATAATTAATGACAAGTTTTTATAATTCATATTTATTTGAATTTCGATAAAAAGTATGCGAGAATAAAAACTATTTAAATTATGTATACATATTCACATAAATAAAATACACAGAAAAAGTTTTAATAGTTAAATATATCAAAGAACGGATTATATTAATTCAATAACGTCTGAACTCGGGCAGTTCAAAGCTTCGGACTCTCAGAGTCCCAACATTGAAGTGCGGCACATCGAGCGTCAGACTATAGAAGTTCAACGCGCACTGAACTATAGTAATACAAACACCGGACTGCGTTGAGCCGTTGTTTGTAAACATATAGTTCATATATGTTTGAACTTTTATAATACGTTTTTCAACTCGCCAAAAAACGATTTATGTATTGATATAGTTCAAACATATTTTGAACTTTTATAATCTCAAAGGACTAACCCACATCGTTCCAAAATTTTTTTCCGTGTATGGAATGGAGGACTGGGGTCCGTCCGTACGTAGTGTTGCTGGGGGCCCATCGATGCTGCGGGAGAATAGGTAAAGCACTTGTACCATGCGAGCGTGAGAGAGGTTTTCTTAAGTAAGAATGTTTATATGTTGAGAGGTGCAAAATGTAAAAATAAAAGAGCGATTTTTACAGGTACATAATTATGTTTTTTATTTTCATATTATATTTTATACATTACAATACAATTCGTTTAAATTTTTAGCAATCATGGGTAGAGAAAAAGCTAGTATTTCGGATAAAACAACTTTTAAGAAATAATTTTTGTAGTTGCAATTGTCATCTGGAATTTTTCCTTTAATTAAATCTTCCAAGTTAGAGTGATGTTGCGAATAGTAATGTTTAAATTTTTTTAAACTTGTCAACAATCTGCATAGCCTCCTGTGGTTCTTCTTTGTCGAGTTTGTCTTTTAGATATTCGAGAATGATATCGGTGGTATGATTAACCAAACCTGCTTTTTCTTTAAGAGACTCGAACAGATTATCTACCAAGCTGCTTAAATTACGAAGTCCTTCAAATGTAGTTTGGTGCATGATGAGGGTTTGAAGATTAGTTTGCAATTTTGTTTTTTGCAAGCTGGTTCATTTGATTCTTCTCTTTGTTCGTTCGAGTCTTCGACGTTTGTTCTCGCGGTAAATGAGATTGCTTTATTTCCGAACGATTTAGTGAAGTTTAAATCGTAATTAGATAGATCTATTTTTTCGATTGGTCCAAAATTTTGAAAGAAAGCGTACGGATTTTGATAGTAGGTTGTTATTTCGTCAAAGTTATCCTTGAGCATTTTCCAACTGTCTGGATCAAAAGTGATGCTTTTGTAGAACGTTGTTGTGCTGAGAAATTTAACAACCTCGCGATAGTAGCCTCCGTTGCATTCAAATCCAGTGGAAATTCTATTTGAATTTGTTCTGTTGAGAGTGTACGCAGTACACAATAAAAGGTTGGGTAATTCTGCTCTTACTTCGTCTTGCTGATTATTAGCCATGATTGAAAATTTACTATAAAGAACACTGTATTTTTTCAAACGATATTACCGCTGCTTTGATGTGTAGCGTTCGCGCAACTGATTATGACTGAGCCTAAACAAAAGAGTTCTTATAGTATACTAGCGTTGGAAGAAGGGAGGGGGAAAGCAAAGAATATTTTGCAAAAAATATATCGATTCGACATGTAACGTCGAAACGACAAAAACAATCGCATAGTACAGCGAATGCGCGAACAGTTTGCAAAAAAATATCGATTCGAGATGAGCAGTGCAGAGGGTAATGAAACGCCGAATCGAGAAAAATTGTTCATTTAGAGAATACTCGAATTTGCAAAACCAATAAATATGAGTCGACATATATAGTTTTTTAATAATAATGAAGGATATGTTTATTGTTACTACAAATTTGCATAATCAACATACAGTTTTTGGAGGTGTATTGAAATAAATATGAGTCTAAATATATTGTTTTAATAATGAAGGATATGTTTATTGTTACTTCAAATACAATTACAAATTATATCTTAATCTAGAAATACATGTTTCATGGCATAATCCCGTTCCAAGAGAACGCTCTTTACCGAACCCGCTGGCTCGTTTACATTTTTTATTCTTAATTTTACGAAATATTTTCTTACAAAAATTTATGGCCATCGCATGGTTTTTTCTCGTATTGTCTGTGAAAAGACGTTCAAATTGACGCAACGTCGTACCGCGACACTGTCATGTAGAAACATGATGGTATATTGGCCGCAACACATTGAATCGATACTCTGTAGTTTTCGCGAGTTCCAGGAGAAACTCTTACAATTTTTTCGGAGGCGGTCGAGATGATGTTTCGATACCGGTTGTACTCCGTAGCTATCCAAATAGGTTCCGTGTCTATGGCGGTGAATGTAGATAGCCACCGAATGCGTTCCTGGTTTTGTATGATCATCCGTGTTACATACTACTGCAATAGATTCGGGATACGATCAGTAGCGTAAACTCCGCTCGGGTTTACCCTCATCCCCTCCAGAGCTCTCATTATTTCGCAGGTGTTCATGATGGCAATCCGCAGTCTCGTTCTTTGTTATGGTGCTATCTGACCCGTCGTCATCGTCGTCGTCGACCTTGATTACGTAGTCGGGGTCGTCTTCGTCGTCGTCGGTGATGAATTCTACTTCGTCTCTACTTTCAAGAGAATATTCAAATCTTACTTGCGCCTTTCTTCTCTCGTGTATAAGTTTTACAAATGCGTGGTAAAATATACTGCGGTTATCCTCCGGTAGACTCCGTTGATCTTCTTCGGATAGAAGTGAATAAAACCACCATCTTAATAGATGTGCGCGATAAAGCACGCAGTACTTCTTTTTATTGTTTTTTTCTTCACAGCCGTGGTTAAAACATATAGACTCGATATCAAATTTTAATTCCCACTCGAAGAAGCTGAGAGAAGTATGTGTATACTCGTCGATGTGTATAACGCTGCGTCCCATTATAGATGAGATGTATTGTGCTTCTTCCATTCCTCGTACGAAAATTCTGTTGGCCTTTCTCGCAATATTGTAGAGATGAAAGCGCAATTTTCTTAAATTGATGTCACCGTCGAACCAGTGAATCCCAATCATTCGTCTTGAGATGTAGTTGTTAACTTTTATGTTTTCTGGTAATGTAGTGAAATCGCACGGTGGGCTGATTGTCCAATGAGCTACACTACTGCCTTAAAGAGATACAACTGCCACTTTTTTAGGTAGTAATCGGCTGTTCGCATCTCTGTGGCTCTGAATCTGTATTGCGTAATCCATGATGATGGCGCTACTGTCGCTGTTGGTGCTACTGGCTACTGGTCGAAAGTGCGAGAGATACTGATGCTCCATCGACTACGTCTCGTCGTCTTATACTCTTACCCCCACCCAGTGCCTATGCGTTAAAATCCGTTACGATCTGACTAGTCGAATCGATTTCCAACACGCTATCGTATTCTGCATAGACTATGCAATTTATCGTCGATTCGAGAGAATTTTCAAAACCTACCTCTATTCGCATACTTCCTGAGCGTACGAGATTCCAATGCGTAGCGCAGTGTGCGGATAGATCGGGTGTTAGTTCAAACGCGGTAAGAAAATACCCTATTGAATAGTTGTACCGGCTGATACTAATACGCTCGTTGAGAAAATGTATACCTGTACCTGAGAATAGCGTATGAAACGCGTCTGCATAGAGCTCGGGATTACCTGTAAAACGCGGTTGCAATGGTCTATTGGGTATCTGCATACTATCGACGTAAAGCGACAGGTGATAAATTGAGAAATGTTGAAAGTTGATTGGATTAAGATCTCCATTGACGTTAAAGGCTTTATTGTCAACGAAGCCTATAATTATTCTTTTCGGAAGTTTTCCGAGAATAGCATTATCGATTGTGTCACCGAGAATCCCTGCATGCAGGGTGAAAGATTTCACCTCTACACGAGTGATTGGATATTTCGCCGTAGTTTTTGCTAGTGCATTGGCATGGGCTAGTAAGACTCCTGGATTAATTTTAAGTCGTCGTACGATGAGCGTCGATTTCTTTATATGTACTTTAAATCTACCATTATCCGATGCACCCATTAAGCAAAACGCGTCTTTGCTGATCAGTCTAACTCTCATTTCTACACCGTTGATTAGCATTTTATCTTGATTAAACACATCGCAGTGCACATGCCCAATCATGTCGAATGTACTTCCACCTTCCGAAAAGTAGCTTCGTTTTACCGCGCCTAGATTGACTGGTTGTTGTGCTGCAACATTTGGAGGCGCATCAAAGGCATCATCTGTATCGTTGTACCATAAGCTCATGGTTAAATGCGAGTCTTTAGTCGCGGGTGAGTAATTGAGAAGCGACTCGATATACAGTCTATAGCGTTATTCGGTGGAGAAACGAGTTTTTGATTGAAAAAAACGTCAATCTGATTGAACATTGAACGAAGAAAATTGTTGATCAGTGAAACTTTAGTATTTTCAACATCTGTATCAACGGGAGTGATTTTCGCCTGGATGTACAACATAGTGTGCGCAAGATCTGTGTAATGTTCACTCGTGCTCGGTACTACATACTCCAAGGGCGCGTCGCCTTCCTCGCAGAGAGACGACACAGGTTTGTAATTTAAATAAGCGCTGCTCTCCATTTATGTTTGCGTTGTCGGGAGCGTGAATATGTCCAGCTCGGTAGACATGTATTCTGACGAGTGAGTGTGTACAAACGACATGTTTGAAAAAATTATTTAGGCCCAAAATATTGTTTATACTTCTAAAAACTGTAGATTTCTTCTTTCTGCTATTGGTGGTGGTGGCGGTTCTTCTCCTAGCTGTTTTTACTCGTTTCTCTTTTTACCATGTTTACGTGTTTTCCGCGAAGCGACTCGCGCGATGTTACTCGATAGGCGCGACTTTCTCGACTGACGCCTGTGTTTAGAGATTCGTGCTTTATAACCAGAGCCCTTCATCATATCGCCAATTTTGGTGGCCACCTTTCTTTTTAATTTCCGTTCCGTATCTGATTATTACTCTGCACCAGCCGACTTGTTACCAACTAATCGTGAAATAAACGAGCCTATGATTGGTCCCAGTAAAAGCGGTAAAAAGCTGCCGCTGTTTTGCAATAAAATACGTTTCCTCCTTCTCCAGCAATAGACTGCACCGTTGTAGTTTGATTTTCGAGCTAATTTACGCAATACGTGTCTATGTCTTCCTAAACGTTTTTTGGCTAAATCTTTGAGTTCCATGTTTCCGTGCAAAATATTTAAAGCGCACTCGCATATACACTTTACTGTATGTTTGTCGATCGCTCTAAGCAGAGCTTTGCTTTCTTCAGTTCCACTGTGAGTGAGTGCTAGTAAGAGAATCGCGTACTTCATTATAAAATCTTTACCAGATATCAGATTGATGCATCTTGCGGTCTTTGATGTTTTGACGGCATTGTCCGCGTTCAACTGACGTTTCGACAATTTATCGTGTCTTTAAATACCGTCTTATCGAGTGTACTTTGGAATGTAGACGTAGTGCGCGGGACCATCGGGAAATATACAACTGTGTACCCGAAATTCGTCGAGTGTACTCTGCAAAAGATCGAGAAACAGATAAACATGTGGATTTCTAGTGGAATCGAGATACACCTCTTGTAAAAGTCTGGGATTCTCGGGATAGTCTTGTCGAGCGAGATGTTGTATTTGAGCGCGATCGCGCTGGTTATTAAATAACACCTTATACTTTGTATTTAGACTAATATCGCGCTGCGATTTCCCCTTGTGGAATATATTTTGCGAAAACACGACACTTATATTTTTGTGATGACTATCCTTGGTAAATAGATCAAGAATCACATCGCACGATGACGATTCACGCATGAGATCGTCGAGTATTAGGAGTTTTTTCTTCTCACGGTCGTTCGAGTAGTAACTCGATTGCGGAAGACCCTCGCGGAATTCTTGTCTACCAGCAATTTTCGCGAGCTCAGTACGACACGTCTCTTGCCACTCGGCGTAATAAAACAGTATTCGATCAAAATGGACGTCGCACAGTTGAGCAAGATGGGTGAGAAATCTCTTGACGAATACCGTTTTACCGCATCCCGTAGGTCCACATACGCAACACGTAAATAGATGCTTCCATCACGTATCCATTATCGATACTGACGATCCAACATCGCATCACTGATATTTTATATACCAAAACTGCGGGCGGCGTCGGTGGCGGCGGGCGACGCGGTCCGCACATACGCAGTTCCGCTGATTCGCATGTGTCGCGCGCGGGCGAGTCACGGTCCACATACACTCAATTCAGCTGATTCGCGTGTGTGGCGCACGGGCGGCTAGCGGTGCAGATTTTCTACCGCCGCGATCTACGCGCAAACCAGCTGAATAAGCGCGTACAGGGCGCGAATAAGCCTAGCCACCGCGGTAATAAACTTATTTTCCCGCCGGCACACGCGGAAATCGGCTGGTTAAAGCGTGTGCGTGCACGTCCCGGATAAGCCAGTGCGATGATTACCGGAGCTGCGAATAAGGGGGAAAAAAAAGGAAAAAAAGGAAAAATTGGTGTAATTTTTAATTGTGTGTTTTATTTACATTTGCATATTACTAATATTTTTTGTATAACCAAATGGTAGAGAGAGATTTTGCGAGATGTATCGTCTCTTCTTTAATATAACGCAACAAGTTTTAAATTCTTCACGTGTTACAATTTCATGTGTAGCTGTGCGCCGTAAAGAATTAAAATTTAATTTAATTTTACAATTTTCCTCATCTTTTCTTTTTTCGAAAGCATTTCCGACGGGCATTTTGATGCTATCGAAATTGATTTTTAGAGAGTTTTTAAAATTCAATGTAATACCTTTTACTTTACAGCAATCTATATTTTCGCCACTAGGTGTGATTGCGCGAAAAGCCTTATTACCAAAGGATCCTTTGGAACCGGAGATATCATCGTACTTATAAAACTACCAGGCTCGTAACAGCTTAGTTCATCGGTCATTTCTCCTAAAAGATTGTCCAGAGGTGGCTCGTACTCGTTAGGGTCAGTGTGTCTTTTCTTCGCAAAGATGACGGAATCGGTGTCGAGATTTGCCATGTATTTGTACAACTTTAGTCTACCTTGAGCGGTCGTATACGCAGCTATTACAACGTTGATATTCGGGGCTGATACTACAGCCTCCTCGCGGAATTGCCAATTAACATACAATATATCGTCGTTTACAGGTACAATACCGATGACCTCTTTGTCTGCACAAAGTAAAAGTTTTAAAAGACCTTCGCGAGATTTTACAATTTAACGATTGAATGCATTCAATATTTTTAATTGGAAGGGCATTACCTATTTTGTAAGTAAATAAATAACGTACTAACTCGAAACATTAAATTGCTAATATTAAAAGTAATAATACCTATTCCACTTTATAATCCAATCACACACCAACATTCAATCATAGGAGGCAAATATTTTTAAAAATCATTAACTTCTTTAGATATGATCGTAAGCGACATCCAAACTATTGCAGTTAAGCAAAAACGTGGCAACGCGCACTAATGCATACGATTCTTTTGCACCGCGAGGAGAATCGAGGGTACAAGTCCCGGTTTAGTTATTTCTTTTTAAGGGGGGATCCTGCTTTAGACGGCTCAAAAAATCGTTTTATTTTTTTTTTGCTTAAATCTATTCCTTATATATTCAAGAATATGTAAAAAAATTTTTAGAGCCCAATTCGAAATATTTTCAAAGATACAACGCTAAACGTAGAGAAGCGTCGAGCAGGTGTACGAGCGCTCGGGCAGCTGCAGCTGCTCCATATAGCGTGCGCTTGTCCCCTCAGTCAAATTGCTCCGAAATATAATAGGGTCTATATATTATATCTGAAAAAGGTTCAACGGTCGTTCAAAAGAATATTTTGAATCTTTAAAGTGGCGTGTTAACCTATAGTATATGTATTATAATG
>UELV01107590.1:1715-20663 GCA_900490015.1 Megastigmus stigmatizans
TTACGGCTCACCTATTGTTCGCCAACTTGTAGGATGCCATGATAGATGTCCTCTCTTGTATTCTTGGGTCAGTCACGTGACTTTCGAAGCAAAGTACGTTAGTGTATCGTCTGTTTTGATACAGAAAGCCACGCTGTTTGTGTTGTATAGTTCTCAAATCGTTCTCGATACTTGAACTGTTTTTCGTTTAAATTTGAGTTTTGATATAAAAATGAGTGACAAGAAAGTGTATGATACAAAAAAAGGTTCAAAAACCAATTACAAAACACGGCGACGAAGTAGTATCTCGAAAAGACGCCCTATGAATAGATTTGAAGCGGAGAGTGATTCTCAAGGTGACAGTGCGTCAGCAAAAAAATTGAAATCGTCCGACGATGATTTTGATGTTAACTATGGATCAAGCTACAGAATTGTGAATCTGTTAGCTGTACTATCTGTGATTACACAGCACGTGAAGTGCAAAACGTGCAATACAGATATTACTTTTCATGAGAGAAGTCCACGAGGCTTGGGTTTCAAGGTTGTTTTAGTTTGTCCGGTGCGTCCTGAAATCGTTATCACAAGCTGTAAATTTATTAGAAATGCATACGAAATCAATCGTCGGATGGTGTTAGCAATACGACTAATAGGAGTGGGACTAAATGGAACGATGAAGTTTTGTGCGTTTATGGAATTACCAACGCCTATTTTCCAGTCTTTCTATGATAAAGTGGTCGATCTTATTTCAACAGCAACATCGACAGTTCGAGAAGCTAGTATGAAGAAAGCTGCACAAGAGGAGAAAGAAAAGCATGAAACGAATAGTCCATGTACAGGAATAACAGTTTCAGGAGATGGTTCGTGGAGGAAACGTGGATTTTCATCACTTTACGGAGTTGTATCATTGATCGGATGGCTTACTGGAAAAATTGTTGATGTATGTGTAAAGTCTAAATATTGTAAGGCTTGCGAGCACTGGAAGGCTAAAAAAGATACAGCTGAGTACGAAGAATGGTACAAAACACACAGTAATGAATGTCAAGCAAATCATGAAGGCTCATCTGGGAAAATGGAGGTAGATGCTGTCATTGAGATGTTTTCACGTTCCGAATCTTTGCATGGCCTCAAATATGCTAATTATATTGGTGATGGTGACAGTAAGACATTCAAAGGCATAATAGATTGTAATCCATACAAAAATATCGACGTGCAGAAACAAGAGTGCATTGATCATGGGTATACTCAGAATAGTAACGAAAATTTCAATGCAACTGTATGGAACTTGGCTCCAAAATCGTACTCCAGTGGTAAAAAAATACTCGATATTGCAACGGATGATGCAGTATGCAATTTTAACTATGGAATGAAGAGTATATTGAGAATTCTGGAAGCCATAGAGATAGATATTGGTAGCTAAGCCTACAACTTTTGCATTGAAGCTGACGAAATCGAATAAAACACGCTGAACTGTCACTGTACGAAGCAGCGAAAGAGGCACGGTCCAGCTTAAAAGCTTCAAGAAAAGAAGATCAGGAGGAATATTTGAATTTGGAAGGGCAACTTTACGGTCCTGGCATTGCAGACTAACGGTAAAAAAAATTTTTTTTATCAAATTTCCTATTTTTTCATGTTTATAAACAGTTTTCAAACTTTAACTTGATTTATCTCGAAGCGAGTTTTTTCAAACTGGCACGCAGCATCACTCGAACAGTTTTCATTCTTTTCACTCCAAATTTCGACCATACCTTAACAAATACATTTCAAAGAGAAGTACGCATGGGATTTTCGAAAAATTGATTTTAACGAAAGTTATTAACAAAATAGTGCTCCATTTTTATATGAAAATTTAACACTTTTATTCAAACTCTTGCCAAATCTGTAAAAATCAATATTTTCAAAATCCCGTACGTATTTCTTTAGCTATTACCATCAAGATTAAGTGGCTTTGTTGTTCCAGATCAAAAATTGGAGTCGCTACACTGCGTGCCGCACAGCGCCTCATATTCAAGAGCGTTCGGAGGGAAGACTGTAAAGCCGCCATTTTGTATTTTTTTCCACTCATTTTTTTTTCAATATAGTTCAATATAAGCACGATAAAATATTTTATATTCATTTCTCTATCTACCTTCCTTTCTTAGAAAAAAAATTCCCAAAAAAAGCTCTTTTTTTCGCGCGCTACGGTGGTGTTACCCCTTAAAGAAAATGAAAATAATTAAAAGACAGAAAAGAGAACATTATGAAAGATATCCTATATTGGTCTTTAAAGCCTTTAATAATCGAGTCACGAAGTGTCAATTAAGCAAGCGATTACTTAACAACTTAAATCTCGAAATATTAATTAAATTATTATAAGATTATGAAACGAACACACTTAAAATTTTAAAAATTATTTGCAACATTAATAAAACTGCATTGCCAGACAAACACATTTTATAATTTTAAAAAATTGTATACAAAAACTTAATTAAACACTCAAATGCACGTCAATATCTAAAATTGCTTGTGCATAATTTATTTGAATTGTTAAATGTTGGTGTTTGAGACTTCGAGTCCACGCACCAACACAGTTATTACTCCGCGGGAGAGATAGTAGCAGCAGTGTCGCGCAGCGGATACTCCGTTCTTTAACGGACTCATGATGCCTACCCAGAAGCCACCGCTCCATCGTTCTCTCTCTCGCTTACCAACAATTATCCGGGAAGGACGCGATTAATAAATAGCAGGGCTTTTTCAATATTATGTAGTAGAATAATAAATAAGACTTAACTAACCACTATTGTCATTATTGTATATTACCATTAGCCAACATTAAATAATTAAATATATACTTTAAGTGTAACTACATTACCCACTAATCTTCTTCTCTTGAACCTCTGTATGTGAAGCTTAAACAAAGAGGATTAAAGTGAACGACATCGCTGGTAAAATTAATATAATATCTAGGCTCTATCCAATGTAACGGCGTCGAACACGCCTCGAATTTCACGCGCGAGCGGATCGGCGCGACCAGATCGGCGCGCGCGCGCGGAAAGAAGAACGAGGAAGTAGGCGAAGAGGAAGCGGCCATACTGTCTTCTTCTCTCCAGCCGAACGCCACGTGCTCCGCGACCGCTCCCGCGTGGGCATTGATAGAGTGAGAAAAGAAGTGTGTGACGGTGCAGTGGTGGAGGCAAGAAGCCCCCCCACTATCCACTACTCCCGAGCTGCCCAGGAGCGGAGGTTGCAGCCCAAGAGCCCGAAAGGGACGCAGAGCAGCCCGGCGTCGGCGTGCGAGCCACGCGAGATAGGGAGAAAGAGAGAGAGAGAGAGAGAGAGAGAGAGAGAGAGAGAGAGAGAGAGAAGACCGAACTCGCTGTTCGAAGTCGCTCAAAGGAGTAAGTATAATAAGAACGACATTTCTCTCGGGCGATTATCCCGTCATAAGGAGCCAGTGCGGACCCGTACTGGCCGACGGTGACGCGATCGATACAGGTTACTCGCCGAGGAGTAATCTGTACGTGAAAAGCGGCGCCGGAGCTTGTAAGCCACGAGTCGAACCTCGTGGCAGCTCCGGGAAATTGCACGCGCGTACAAGCGAACTCGGCCCGTTCGTCGGTTTGTATTTATATTTTGAATTGTTTCTCCATTCGATTGGAGTTGTATTAGAGCCACGTCTTTTTACAGAATATATTTGGTTTATTTCATTTGATGTTACTGAGTGAGTGTCATTTCGCGACCTCACTCTTTTTCCCTTTTCCCCGCACGAGCGAGTATCGCCCTCGTCGATCGTGGCTAGCTGGCCGGCAACGAAGATGAGATAAGTCACCTGGGTTCGCGTTTTCGCGATCCTTTTACAGGTGAATAGTAACACACGAGAGAGACAGCGAGAGCAGCTGTCTCTCATACAAGAAAAGCCGAGACGAAAACCTCTCGGCGTTGCTAACGGGGGATCGGCGACAGTCGGAGGTGCGATTGCACCAGCGGCTAACGTCCGCCCGCACTTCCCGCCGCATCGAGGGATATCGGCTGCTGAGCAGCAGCAGCACGTCATCCCGCCAGGGCAAGTCGCCCTGGCCGCCGTGCGGGTAACCGCTTGAACCCCGTTACACCAAATACTAAACAAAGTAGGTACAACTTAATTGTTGACACATTGTGCATATGATTCTAACAGCAGCAACAAATAATAGTCGAAAAAATAATAAAGCGGCTTTCAATGGCTGTAGCTGTTCAATTTCTTTTTCATAAAATATTTTGACTACGTTTCGCTTTTATTATTGAAGCGACTCTTCAGGTCAAAAACATTTAATCGTCTACGCATGGACACGTCGATTATGAATGTCACACTCTTCAAAGAGGCTCGTAAACGTAATCAAAATTTTTTATGAAAAATAAATTGAACAGCTACAACCATTGACAGCCGCTTTATTATTTTTTAGGTACAACTTAATTTAAACAGAAGATAGAGCATAATACTACACATTATTAAATCATATTATTGAATTATTTAGGATTTTTAATATTCATTACTGAAATTCCAAAATCTGTTTTCTGTTTTTCATTTTTTATATACAATCATTCTTAATTTTTTGTATCATTAATTGCAAAATATTATAATTTACTCAATGATTATAGTTTGTTCATAATAACTTATAATATTTTTAAAGAGAAAGGCGACAAAATGATATAATAATTTTTCACCAAAATTTTAACTCCCTTACAAAACTATTAATAAATAAAGAACATTAAAATAAAAAATCAATATCTTTTAACACATTTTTAAAAGTATACAATAATTATTTTTTTCCGTAAAGATGAAAATGAATCATTTTTTAAAATACATAAAATTTTTTTTCCTTTTATATATACGGCAAATAACCCAGCGATTGGTCAGTACTAGTGATTCGACAGCGTTAGTGCCCAGTAACTAGTAAATGCTCTTACGTGTCTAGTCACTGGATTTTTTACCTTAAAAAAAAAACTATTTTCTAGAGATAAAAATCTTATTTTCGAACCTTTTTGTATGACCCACATATATATATTAGATAAATATTATCCCTATAAATAGAATATACCGAAGAAAATATTAATGAATCCCTATTCTTTTACCTATTAATACAATTAAAAGTAATGTAATTTTTGTTAATGTAAATAAGTTGGTTACTCATGCACTCAACATAACACTATTGAAATTCAATACTATTATATTATGTAAAAGCTGTTAACTTTAGGTTATAATATAATATTTGCAAAGATTCCGCAAATTCCTCGTTGAACCTTCGCTGCATTCTTACAGAATTAGCCCCAATTTATTATGTAAAGTCCGTGCGGATTTTTACATGAAATCCTTTGAAAGCTCTGTAAAATATCGGATTTCCGTGAACGATGGTTTCTACAAATTTCTTGCAGAAATCATCATAAAATACTTATGTATTCACAGTTAATGTTTCTGCATATTGCTTAAAAAAATGCTCTTCAAACCTGTGTAAATTTCATGCTGAATTTCAGGTGAATAATTCTAAATTGTTAATTAATCCATTACCGGCCATGAAGCCAATACGTGACACTCACTTATTACAGTGAGAGTTATGGCTGAATTTCATTGATGACGATTTTTCTAGGGGTAAAAATATCTGAATTTTTAGATTTTCTGGTCATTTTAGATCATTGAGTCCTTCCAGAGGATATACAGGGGTATTAATAATCCCAAGAACTTACCGACACCCGATTTTCGCAATAATCGGTTTTGAGAACTCTTCATTTTTCACCCCTAGATCACAGCATTACATCCTCTATAAGGGGTTACACGTCTCAAATAACCAGAAAATCTTAACATTCAACCCGTTTTACTCCTAAAACCACGTTCATTGCCAAAATCTACCAAAAACTCGAGCGGTAGGAGGACTGTCACGTTTTGGCCGCAAAAATGAGGTTTTTCAAAATTTTCACCTTATAGATACCCCTGTACACCCTTTGGAAGGGCTCAAAAATCTAAAATGACCAGAAAATCTAAAAATCCATACACTGTGGAGTACAAATGCGAGACTCTTGATGCGTCTTGCTTTCCGTTGATCGGGCTTTTGATCGTGAGCGCCGTTTTACGCTCACGATGCCAGCTACTCAGTTTTCTGCACAGTGGAAACGCTTTTCCACTGTGCCCGCGGAGGCGGTGGTAATTGCAGGAGAAATAAGGGATTATATTAGCTATCTACGAAAATAAGCACCACGTGATTTTAGGCTATTATCGTATATTCTGTCAAAGATTTACAAGCAAGAAATCTACAATTAGTCGCGAACCGAGAAGGCTTTTTCGCGGTAAAACGCACGCATAAACACACACGCGGATCGCCGTTTGCAATCCGCCGCAGAGTTCAAGAAGTACTTACTCACTGTTGCTCTTTTCTCAGCAAACGCGTTCGCGTAAACTCCTCGGATAGTTGCACTGGCCTGCAGTCCAGTGCAGCTCGAGATGTGGGAATTGTGGATGGCGAATCACCCCTCACACACATACACCTGCACACACGTAGCACGTCACGTATATCTATTTGTATATATCTCTAGCGTCCGTGCTGATTCGCGGTGGAAATCGATATGACAACGCGATCGAAATTTCCTATCGCGCCGTCTTTCTCTAGCGTGATCGTCTATCTCTTTCTATTCCGCGACACGTGCCACGCTCACTGTCCTGCTCATCATCCTCGGTGCTTGCGCAACGTCGGATCGAGCGTACAATCGACTTAACGATTGAATCATCGATTAACAATTTAATATTAATTAGCAATTTAAAAATATGCGCCTCATATTCAGCTGATGCACGGATTCCATGCGGGTTTTTTAAGCAATGCACAAACACTACCTGTTAATCCACACGTATTTCATTATGATTTCCTCATGAAATGTGTAGGAACGATTGTTTACGAAGATCTGATATTTTACACAAATTTCATAAGTATATCATGTAAAAATCTGCACGGATTTGACAGGGTACATTGGGATTGATTAGATAAGCATTCAGCATTTTAATGAAGCATATTAAACACTGAAATAGACTTAGTCAATAAGACTTAACAAAAATTAAAATGCATTCCCTTCATTACGCGAAAAAAAAACACCAAAAATTTCGAAAGATTAATTGAATATTTTTTACTCGTGTTACTTATTCGTTTTTGTCATAAAATTTTACATAGTTGGGTCATTCTATTAATTTTTTTAAAACTGTGCGGGGGATGGGGAGGGGGAGGAATCTTCTAATTTGGCTGTTTTTAAAATATGTTAATATACTATTCGAAAAAGTAGCCTCTGTTAAATTTCAGCCCTATAGATGCCCTAGAAGCAAGATATGCACATTTAAAAGCGCAAAAGGCTCTAGCGGATAATCATGTAAAAAGTGCCCCCGCTCGGAATTTTTCGGATTTTTTTATAATTACCGTTATGAAAAAATATGAGGATCGTGCAAGTTTCAACCTCCACCTCCAAAAAGCACACCCTGTAGGTCAAAAAACATGTTTTTTCTTATTTTTTTTTTATATCACGATTCTGGACAGACATGAAAGATATTTTTTGTAGATCCTAAAAAAATGTTTTGGATACTTTTGGCGCGAAATTTGACCTTTTTCCGGCCTTCGAAATTTTCAAGTTGCTGTTAAAAGTCAGCCTTATGAGATTCCAAGCTAGAAAAATTTTAGAATGTGTATTTCAATGGAATCCGTTATACCTATTTCATTTAGTACCTTAATTTTTGGTGAAACCTATACAAAAATTTAAAAAAACTATATTTTTAGCCATTTTTTTGCTTTTTTTGGATGAACCACATCCATGTAAACAATTTTAATAAGATAATATCTAAATTTATATAAAACCATAAAAATTTCCTAAAGGTCGAATATTTACGAACAAATCTGAAGAAATTGGTAAAAGAGCCCTAAATAGTCTCAAAATGACTATAAATATAGTTTCTGCCAGCCATTATCTGATCCTAGAGCACCCACCAAGACTTATGATAGATGTAAATCTTGATATTAGAAAATTGTAAATTCTTATTGATTTTTTTTAATTCAAATATTAAATGTTTTAATAGAAATAATTTTTGTTAACATTCTAATTTTCTCTAAATTATATGTATAAAATTATAATGCTATAATAACTTATCTATGTGTAAACTAACTTCCACTATCTTACTAAAAATATGTGTATTTATACACTTTTTACACATTTTTTCAGGTTATAATTCGTTTTTTGCTTTCATATAAAGAATAATTGAAGCTAGAACTGATCAGACAAAATATTTCGATTTCTGATCGAGAATTGGCTTTTCAATATCTGTCAGTAGGTACACTTTTTACAATTATATTTTTTGTGGATAGGAATCGTTTTTGGCATTCTTCAATGTATAAATCCAATTTTTCCTTTAGGAATGCCAAAAAATTTGATATTTTTTGCTCAACCGTTCTCGAAAAAAAAAAGAACAAAACACGATTCCTAATCTAAAAAAATGCAATTATAAAAAGTATAACTACTGATAGATAGCGAAAAATCAATTCCCCTTCAGGAAACCGTAATATTTTGTTTGGGCAGCTCCAGGTTCAATTATTTTTTATATAAAAGTGAAAGAGAATTTCTAACCTGAAACAATGAGTAAAAAGTATAAATGCGCATATTCTTAGTATAAAAGTAAAGGTTAGTTTATATATAGATAAGATATTACAGCATTATAATTTAATATAATTTAAAAAAAATAGAATATTAACAAAATTTTTTCAGTTAAAATATTTATAATTTGAATAAAAAGTAAAATCAATAAGAATTTACAATGTTCTAATATCAAGATTTACATCTATCATTCTTGCAAAAGCCATATATTAAGTCAGCAGACATAAGAAGCAGTGTTTACTTGGAATACCAGCCTGGAAATTCACCTGGAATCTACCTAGAATTCCACCTGGATATCACGGTGGATTTTATCACCAGGGTTTGAAATGCATGTATATGCCTTTTTGGTACAGATTTACTTAAAATCATGCTTCTGTTTGAGTTTTATATTACATGTCTTCTTATTCTATACTAGTTAAAATACAGTTGTCATATCTATGCGATTATTGAGCGCGCTTTTCCTATGCTCGACTGTATATGTGTGACCCTGCAATTCTAAAGCCCATCGAGCCAGTCTGCCTGTTGGATTATGTAAGCTGCATAACCAACGAAAGCTGCTATGACCGGTTACCACCTTAATCTCATATACGATCTAATTTTTTTGATAGCCCATACCACAGCGAGACACTCTCCCTCGGTCTCGCTGTAGCTGCTTTCTGCCTATGACAGAGGCTGACTAGCAAACTCGAGCACTCGCTCTTCTCCATCTATAAACTGGAGAAGTACTGCTCCTAACCCAGTATCGCTAGCATCCGTTTGCACAGCAAACGTGGGCGCTGCAGCACAGGAGCAGTGGCGATAAGCACTTTGACTTGATCAAAAGCTGCTTGTTGCTCATCGAGACAGTCGTATATCCTAGCTTTCTTACGCTGAACTTTCCCTTGTTAGACCAAAAGTCACTCTTTTATACTGGTACACTGGCCGATACTCGACATCGTAAACACCGTGATGGGCCTAGATTCCGGCTTTAACGGAATCTGATGTTAAGCGCTAGTCAAGTCAAGCGTCAATATGTATCTAGCTGACTTGAGCTTGCGCAATATATAATCCATAAATGGCAGCGGATAAACATATGGCTTGGATACAGTATTGACCTTCCGAAAGTCGATGCATATCCGACTCTTACCGTTGCTATTTTACACCATCACGATAGGGCTCGCCCAGTCGTTATCTGAAGGTTCAATTACTCCAGCCTCGAGCAATTTCCTAACTTGGTGGTGCATTTACTCCTCAATTTTCTTGGAACCAGGATAATGCTATTGATTGATCGAACGAGCTGAGCAGTCTTGTATCTTGTGCTTAACCCATGTAGTGCACCTCAGTATAATTTCAGGTGCCCTAATCGATCGATCAAGTAACCGTTCGAGTTTCTCTCGCTCTGCTGACCCCACGTCAGCGACCTCTACGAGCAGAAACAGCTGTGACTTGCCTCTCGCTAAGTCCAGCCATTTTCAGATCTTTATATCTGTTTTCATCTTTGAAAAGCAGCTTATTCTTTCAGGGATCCAACATAGCTTTAAACAAGCGTGCGAAGTTGACTCCGACATAACAATCAGAGTCCAACTCCGGCATGACTGCCACCATTACATCCTATTTCATCCCTGCGATCTCGAAAAGGAGGCTCACGTAGCCTACTATGAATGAGTGATGACTATTCGCCATTCTCGCCCCTCTATCACAACTAGACCGAAGCTCTCACTCGTACGCTCTGGTGATCTGTAATCCTACAGATACTGTGCGTACTGCTGCTGGATCGTACAATGCTCGAATCCTGAAGCCTTAAATATTTACTTGGAGCCACCTACAATCTTCATTCTCGTCTGTATTCGAGTATGTTTCTATTGACCCCTCTTGTTGCTCCGAGATCTTCATGACCTCTGAGCAGCTGTCTTTGCCTTTAGTAGCCGACTCGGAGGTCTTAGGCGGTATCATAGAAGTCGCAGTGACTTCTACTGCGTGCTCCCCTTGCCGTTTCTCGTCTTTCTACTGCGGCACTTCTTCGCCGCATGCTCCGGCTTGACGCATGGAAAATACGTAAACAGCTTCCGGCCTTGTTTGGGGCTCTCTGGGCAAGAGAACTTGCCTGATTCGGCTTTATTGACCTTCTCTGCCGAGGAACTTGGCCAATTCTTTGGCTTATTCGATTGAACCGTTTCTTGGTTCCTTGCGAAAAATTACTTCGCGATCGATCCTTTAACTGGACTGTTCAAGCTTCAATCTCCTTTAGGCTTGAATACTTAGTCGGCTGCATTGATTAGCTTGGACTCGCGAGCCAAATCCATCCATGTTTCTACTACCCAGAAACTTCGAACGACGTCAGATGCAATTCTTCTCACTGAGTCTGGGGCTTTATCCCATTCGTCTCACCGGTTGGTTCGAAATCGGCTGCTGATTAATCACCCAACAATCATTTTTTCAAACGATTCTTTTTGCCGAATGGTAGACCCTGGTGACTCAATTGTAGAGTCGACAGGGCTTCCCCCAACTCTTCTTCACCAATGCCGTAGTACCAGCCTTTCAACGTTTCCAGCGTTGTCTCTGCCATCCTTGTTTGAAATTTACAATAACAACCCTGTTCGATTCCTCGAAGTCTGGCGTTCTAAGCTCGATTCTCGAGTTCGAACCTCCTCAATGAACTAGCTTGTCAATAGTGCACCACCTTCCCAGACTTGTTTGCAAAATGACTCGATACGTTAGCCGCGTTCGAATCCTGAACGCCTGAGTTTGAATCTACTTTTTTCCATTTGCTGACAGCTGGTGCACTAGCATCACTTGTTAGTGCACTCTTCCTGCTTTTCGGATGCACAGGCCTTGTAACGCTAAAAAGTGTTAGTAAAATTAAACAAATTAATATTAATTATATATTCTTACTTGAGTTTCTCGCAGTAAGCTAAAGAAGCATTGCGCTTCTTTAGCGAACCTGCTATACGAATAGTGTGCTCTCCAGTTAGGTGGTTTGACATTGCGACATCCACCGAACCTGGAAGGGTGAGAAGCTAGGATTTTTTATGCTATTCATTGCGTAGTAGCATAAAAAATTAAGCAATTCAAGAATCCTCGTCTAATCCATCCCATCCTTCATCCACTGGGACCAGTACTCGCTTCGCAGTGATAAAGCCAATGCGCGCTTGTCCATTCTCGGAGTGAGGAACGCCCGTTCCCACTTTTCCGGCTTTTCTATTTCCCATTTCCCGGGAAATGGTAAGGCTATACCCGGGAAAAACAATAGTGTCAGGGTGGCGACGGGCGGAAACCATTGTGCGCTTTTGCCACATCTCCTTTGCCCTGATACATTAGAGCGGGAATAAATAAAATTAAATTATCTTGCATTAAAAAACTAAGTCTCGACACGAACTTAAGTGATTTTGATAGAAACATCTATAAAAATCATAGAGCGTAGCGTTAGAACGTTACAGCCTATCCTAGCCTGTGCTCTTGGCCAAATCCGGCTCTTTGGGGTCGCGAAGATCGCATTTGCGCAAGTTCGAACTCTTCTGTCCGTTCGAACTTTTTTTCTCGCACACGTTCGAACCCCGATCCTATGCAATTTTCCTATTTCTGTGTTTGTAGGTTCGGTTCCGGCTAGTGGTGAGCTCAGATCAATTTCTCGTGCTTTCGGAAAATTGTCGCCCTTTCAGCGAATTTTTGTTCAAAAATTATATTAAAAATAAACATAAAAAAATTTTATTTCCCGAAAAACAAAAATTAAATTCCGCCCGAAAGAACTTTACCGCTATTCAAATAAATGCTTTGCGCGCAAACCTTGGTCCTGAAACCGCAAAAACCTAAACGTACTCTGAAAAAGGTTGCGTTTCGCCCACACTCGAAGAATGAAGGTGCTGATTCGTTTACTCGCTGGAAAAGGTTGCGTTTCGCTCGCGCTCGAAAAAAAATTCTATTGCTCTAAGAGAAAAACAAAGTTGATGTAACTGGAAACTCCTGTACCCTGTACTGGACTGCTCTGGAATGGAGTATCCAGTAAGGCGCACTTTGTTACTGGAGAAAGTCTAGTACGATCAGTCGGAGTATTATCACACTTATGGATAGCATTTTTTCTTAAGCGCAAGATAACGCGTTTTGAAATATAGAATAAATTGCTTTTGTTTTGTAATTATGTAACGTTACCCCTTACTGGGTCAATGTTTTCGCATCCTATCTTTTGCCGGATGCTCGCGAGAAACCTAGGGTTTGTTCTTAGTGTAGGTAGTGAGATGCGGGTTCAGGTTAATAAATTGACCAAGAGTATAGATCTTATATTGATAATGCAATATGTATTGTCCCTTATATTCTAGTACAAAAAAATTATCTTATAATTATAGCGCCAGTCAATCAATGACGTCCTGCGTCTCCGGCCCATTAGTTGTTCTATAACAAATCAACAGAAAACGAACAATTGTAATTAATATTTCACGCACGTCATAATTCGAGGCATATATATCTATATACTTAATCCTATATCGCTTAGTTACAAAACCCTTTTATTCGTCTACGCGTTATGCAATTTTATCATAATTATCGTAATCTATTATTATTCGCGTCCGTTACGTATTTTACGTCCCGTGCTAGGCAGCAGATTCGGGATAGTCGGGATGAGAGACTTACGAGGAGCACCTCGAGAGTCTTTCGACAGGACCTTGCTACCACGAGGGGCATCTCGTGGAAACTCGGTTGCGGGAGTTTGTGCGAAAACGAGGAGCGCCTCGTCTTTTGCACCGGAGACACGTACAAGGGGCACCTTGTGCGTGTGACGGAATGGCGTTCACGAGGAGCACCTCGTGTTTATGCTCGGGAGATCGAGGGGCACCTCGATCGTCAGGATGGGAGCTCGGACCACAGCTGGATATGGTAAGTTGAGACAGAGGAGCACCTCTAGTCTCGATTAAGTGTAGCCTTGCTGTGGCTTCTCCAAGGAGCACCTTGGCCGAACTGCTTTTCACAGCCCAAAAAATTTGAACGGTTTTACTAGGGCAGTTTATGAGATAAAATCTAACTAGGAAACGTAACCTCAAAAAATATAGTTTTAGCAAGTATGCCTATCAGAAGATAACCTAAAGTCAATCCTCTTTTAGGAAAACTAAAATTTTTGTTCGTTACGCTCTAGCTTCATCAGGTTCCGATATAACTGTGAAAAACGAGTTCTAACCTAAAAAAATGAGATTCTTAAGAAGTTTAACAAAACAAAAGCAATTTATTCTATATTTTAAAACGCATTATCTTGCGCTTAAGAAACAGCTTTGTTTTTCTCTCAGTGTAATAGAATCTTTCTTCGAGTGCGGGCGAAACGCAATCTTTCTTCGTGCGCATAAGCGAATCAGTATCTTTCTTCGAGCGCGGGCGAAACGTAATCTTTCTTCGTGCGCATACGAATTACTACATTTCTTTGAGTGTGGGCGAAACGCAACCTTCTTCGTCCGAACCGTCGCAATATTAAAAAATTGATGATCCAATCCACCCTATATACTATATGTACAACTTACTCGGACGAGTGAAGCATCTCCAAGTTAAATTGCTTATGGATATTTATCAACAAAAAAAATTAAATTGTTAATAAAAATATAATTTAATACTAGTACATGTCTAGCTATGCTGTGCTCAGCACACACCACTGTGCACAGCCTTCAGACGCGAGTACACGCTTGCAGCTATTCAATATATAAAAATGCTGAAAATAAAAATTTTTGACCGATATGCGCCTGTGCTCGCGTTGGCTCTACTCCGCTGGCTTTGCGTCTGCAGCAATCTTATAGCGGCGATTGATACGCAAGCCCCTATTAAATCATTTATTCCAAAAAAGACAGATTGCCGTGGGTTGATGAGAGTGAGCTCAGAGCTATACAGGAAACGTGACGCACTATATCGTCGGTACAAACGTACGAGGGACGCATCGCTCTTGAAGACTTTGAATGAGCTTAGAAGGCAGATTTACGAACGAACTGAGACTGCAAGGATATCGTACTATCATAATAGGCTGTTTGATGCTCTTGTTAACGACAACGTCTCGAAAGAGCTGAGGAGTCTGGGGCTTCTCCCCGGACGTGAGGAGGAGCTTAATGCTTTTCTTTGAACGAGCTCAACAGGCATTTTGCTGGCGTGTCTACTTCTCTTCGGGATAATAGTGCAGAGAGCGAGAAAATTATGCTGTAAAAATATTAATCTAAATGATGTGATTCTCGCTATCTCGCACTTTTCATCACAGGCACGGGGAGCGGACGGCATACCGCAAAGCGTTATTGTAAAGGCACTTTCAGTAATCGAAAATCTCATTATCAAACTGTTTAACTCCTCCTTCATACAACACTTTGAGTGGTTTGAGGATAACCTGAAACACTTGTACATGCACATAATCGACAAACGTGAAGCTGCTGATCTTGTAGAAATAACTATTTACTCGGAGCATTTCAATCACGGACCTGTATAGCTTTCTTTTAGTCCTGTAGAAAAATTTAATATAAATGATTTATGGGATATATTGTTCAGTGTCGTCCAGAGTCAAAATAATTTTAATATCGATATTTAAAATAGCTAAATATTGTAACCAGGATGTAAAAATATTAAGAGAAGCTTGTATAAAATTTCGCGAGATGTTTATGAAATGTGGTATGGATCCGTTTGAAGAGTGTACAACTATATCATCGTCGTATATGCATGGGTATTGCAAGAATTAAAAAAAAATGAAATTGTATAATACTTGCTATCATAGGGGAAACACTCACAAGAGGAACCTCCGGGAAAGAGGATGGTCTCCGGGAAAGCAATTTTACTGAAACTTTGGAAAGTAGTTTATGGTACCTAAAAATGAAGTTTAGAAACAATTTTAGCGACCAATGAGCCCAATCTTTCAGAATAACCGCTATTCAAGTCAAATACGCGAAAATTCGTACAGTTGTTTCATGCTTTATAGATTAGCGACTAAATAAAACATAACATGTTTCTAAGCCACAAATGAAAATTGAGAAAACGACCTTTAATTTGAGTGGTTGTAAATGACAAAAGCTTTACTCATTCGAAAGTTATGAGCGTTTCAATATTAGACACAATCTTGTGCTTAAAATTCTTCATTATTTTTATACTAATTTAAAATGCAAAATTGTGCCTAATTTTTAAACTCTCATAACATTGGGACGAATTTAGTTATTTACGTATACAACCTCTCAAATTGAAGGTCGCAAGGTTATCTTGTAAAATTCTGCCCATTGGTCGCAATTATTGGTTTTAAATTCATTTTCAGGTACCAGAATCTACTTTTCAAAGTTTGAGCAAAATCGCTTTACCGGAGATCGTGGGTTCCCCTTGTCAGTCTATAAAAGCGTTGCAATGGTTACATTGGATGGAGCATCGGTGTCGCGAGAAAAGGCTTGTTGAAGGTATAAAGGTCGATGCCGAAAATCATGACAGTATAGCCCTTTAATTTGGTGGCTGCTACTGGCTTCGGGTATCCACGTTGTTTCCGAATAAATAGCGATGAAATTATAGCATGTGGCCAATCGATGGATGACAGATACAAAAAATATGCACTATTACCCAAAAGATTAAAGCAGATAATTACGAGACAATTGAAATGTGGTACTGTACGTTTAATCTTGAAATTTCACATAATCGCGAGGTTAAAGAATTTCTAGTAGAGATTGATGAATTGACCAAACCTCAACTGCAGAATCCACGCGACGCATTTTTGGCGCACAAACCGGAAATATAGTAAAACTATACGATTGCGATGAAAATGAAAAAATTAAATATGCTGATGTCTGTTCACTTTACCTGTATATTTGTAAACGGGGAAATTACCCTATCGGTCATTCGAAAGTATACGTAGGAAAAGAGTGCTGCAAGTTAGTAGGCACTAACAATGATATCACGAGTACAAATGACCTGATAATGTGCAACGTTTTACCACCAAGAGACTTGTATCATCCGGTTGTACCGGTCAGAATACACAGCAAGCTGCTGTTTCCCTTGTATCGTACATGCTGCGAGCAGCTGGTGCAGGGAGACTAGAGTAAGTAGACGAATTTGTTAGACAAAAATGAAAGCATCGGTATACCCGCCAGATTGTATTTCGGATGAAGATAAAGAAAGATATATTGATTATTTTGAGCGTACATAAGGTATAAGTTTAAATAAAAGTAACATACAATTCAACGCAGGATAAGGATCTGTAGCTAAACTGTGTTTAAATTCATAGTTCGGACTCAGCGCACAAATATGACAAAAACCGTGGTTATTACAGAACAGAAGAGACTAATGGAATTGCTCAATAGTGCCAAAATAGATGTTAAGAGTATCTTACCTATCAATGATCAGACCTTATTCCTCACTTAGCAAAGGAGACAAGAATCTCTCACACCTTCTCCTACGACGAACGTCGTCATCATTGATCTTTCACCACAGCGCAAGCGCATCTTAGATTATATGAGTGTCTCAATATATAGGGACCACACGCACTGTACTATAGCACAGACTGTTTTTTATGTAAGCAAGAACGGTGAGTCGAATCTTGAAATTGGCACGATGCTCGGCGATCTTATCGACGAGTTATCGGGGAAGGGAACAGGCACATACTTAATGTCGTTCATATCCAGCGGTCCAACATTTACACATACAGATACAAAACACCGGACAGTCGTGAAAATTGCGTCGGTAAAGTAAAAGGTATAATACTAAATTATTCAAATAGCCAAAAAATAAATTTTGAGAGTATTCGCGAGAAGATAACATCGTCTGAGCATCGCTGAGATCGCCGATGGCAATACAGATAAAATCATTTTATCGTCATCGTCCATCAGTCGGACAAAATTTCACGACATCTTAACGGTAAATGAGACAAAAATATGCAAACCATGACTGGCGAAAAGATAACGTGAAAAATTTCTTCATAACTCATCGAACTAACAAGCAAGGGTATCGAAGTGTCCACCTCCGATTTGAATGAAACATTGCTATCTGGTAGAGCACAAAAATTATGGAACACGTATTTTTTTTTCTGCGGATAAGCGTTTTAAAGGGGTGAAAAGCACCTCTAAAGTTCACCCGCAAAATCAGTTTTTAATCAAATATCTTAGCAAAATTAAACATAGCTGAATGAAACCGACGTTAAAAATTAGAGAATAAAAGGGGCTACAAAACTACACCACTTCTAGTTTTAAGGGTAGCAACCCCTATTTTTTGTAAAGAAAAATTAAATTTTTGGCTCAATTGTCGGCTACAAAAATTATAATAAATTTTGTATTGCCTTAAAATTGATAGCACTTATAAGAGCATTAAAAAATATAGCCAACCTAGTTCGTGGTATTAACCAAAAATTTGTTGGGGCTTAATTACCCCCCAATTATGTTTCGTTCAATATTTCCGAAACAAACAAAGGTATCTTGATAGAACCAATGCTAAAAATATTAGAATGCAAGAGGCTACAAAATTTCATCACTTTTAGTTTTGAGGGTAGCAACCCCTATATTTTTAATAAAAAACCAAGTTTTTTTAATCAATTATCGCCTAAAAAATTTCAATAAATTATTTATATTACAAAATAAAGTCAACCTGTCCTCTGGTTTTGATCAAAATTATTGTTTTTGGTGGTGGCACCCTCAATTATATTTTGTCCATTATTTCTGAAACATTTTAGAATTCGAGTTTATTTTCAAACGTCGATATACTATATTTCTATCTCCAGGGGTTATTTTACTTATCTATTCATAAGGGTAGAAAATGATTTTATGCCAAAATTGTTTCATTGGACACGTAAGAAAGCCAGTTAGGATAGAAAACTTAATTTCTTTATACCAAAGATTGTAAATTAAAATTTATTTGTTTGTACTTTCAAAAAGCAAGATAAATTAAAGTAAAATAGAGATTTTATGTTTAATTATAATTCGTTTTCATAAAAATGTCATTGTAAATCTAATAAAATTATTCTAATAACATCGGAAAATAAAAACGGCATTATTTTAACATTAATCTATCATAAGCTGTTTTGGATATTAAATTTTTTTTTTGTAAATGCTATAACATTTATTCATTTATGCTTTTATTACAAATAGAAAATAAAATACATTAGTGTAAAATAGTATTTTACAAAAAAAATATTAAATAATAAAGTATTATGGATTATAAGTAGAACAGTAATGAAAATCATCAAAATAGTGATTAAGGGGGAGTATACACCTATTAATTTTTTGATGTTCATTCACCTAAAACAAAAAAATTATAATAATTAGTAAAATTTTCACATAACATTCTAAAAGTATATTGGAATCCTGACAAAATGAGCTCTAGTAGAGGCCATTCCTCTCGATGTTGCTCGTCCTCGTTCTGCTCCTCTAATTTGCTCTCTCTCTCTCTCTCTCTCTC
>UELV01107608.1:0-15189 GCA_900490015.1 Megastigmus stigmatizans
GAGTGGGGATGGGTAGAGGGATGGGTATATAAGGTGGCTAAACGCTTTTCATTTCAGTCCCTAAGGAGGAGCCAGAGCGGGCTCGAAACGTCGGGCATTTTTGGTGGTGGGGGGCGGTCAGATTGTCCTTTACTAATAAATTTTCTTTTCAGGTTTAACTATAAGTTTATTTCAGATTCTTTGGGGGCAATCTGATTGCCCATTAATATTGATTTAATTGATTAGACTGTAAGACCGATAGAAAAATCTTTGTCAGTTTATACTTTAATCAAATCCAAAAATAATGGAATCAGAGCAATCCTGCATGTCCCAACTTGACTAGTTGGCGATAAAAATGACTATAGATCATGCTCGATTTATAGGTTTGTTTTGAATAGTATTGAAGTGACATACGGTGCGCTTTTTGAATATTGGTTTGAAAATTCAATTTACTTTTTGTATTGTGTTTTATTTTCACTTTTTCTTTCTAATCTTGTTCGTATAAAAGTAACGTAAGTTTTGACGTCTAGATTGTCGTACTTATCAAGACTAAACAATTTTTAATAAATGTTTATAATATTTATACATAAAACCGACAATAAATTTTACAATTCATGGTGTCTAAAACAATATTTTACAAAATACCTTATCGCAGAAGATCAAATACCATCTATATTGTAATTGAAGCAACCCGTTATGTTTGCCAGAATATAAAACTTATTTATAATTAAAAAACAAATTGAAAAATATAATATGCGTGAGAAATATGATTCCTTGCAAACTTTTTTTAGTCTTTTTTTCGTTTATTACAAAAAAAATCATCAAACAAATAATTTATATTGTTGAAACTTGAAAAAAAAAATTAAACTAATATTATTAAAATTTAATTTACAATTTAATTACAATTAGATAGTACTTCTTGACACTGGTGGGTAAGTTGGCTTTTTAGCGCATGAGACGTTTTTCGCCCGAGTGAAAATCAACTATTAGTCATTAATATTAAACTTTTTTTACCACAAGAGCCTAAAAATCATGTCAAAGTTGCGTTATTAGGTCAGAGTGGTATAAATTTAATTTTTGTACATATTTTACATTAAATTTTTTTTTTATAAGAAGTAACTGAGGAAACGACGAACTTATGTCATACGAGCAATAATAGTATCGTAAGGGAGGAAAGTGCAATAATGTTCCAATAAAAGTGGAATTTCCTGAGGGAATAATGTACTTTGCTCCCATGTGACATACGGTACTTTACTTCCGATCGGCCTGTGTGGCCACTTTGTTGACCGAAAACAGTATGTAACTCTAACTCTACGTAATAATACCACTTTCTGTCCCTTGGGAACAACAATTCTTTCTGTCCCTAGGGAATAAAGATTTTTTCTGTCCCCGTTATGAGGGAAAGAAAGTGGTTTATTATTTCCTAGGAAGAGAAAGAAATGTTTATTCTCTGTTAACAAAAAAAATTGAGTCTACGGGGAATAAAAATTTCTTTCTCTCCCTAGGGAATAATAATAAGCCACTTTCTTCCCTGTTATGAGGGGAACAAAGTGGCTATTACAGGGAGGCCGGGAGTAAAATAGTATACGATACTCGTAGCATGAACGACCCATCACACGGCGTGATTATCGGGCGATTATCTCGCTACGCTCGGCCGCTAACTCCACGCCGTACCATAATGGATCTCTTATGCCACTTGTATCGTAATGTACTATTTTATAATGAATTTTGTTAATGCAAAGTTAGATATCCACAAAGGAAAAAAATTATATTATTCGCGATAGTTTTATTTATTTCTTAATATTTTTTAAATTAAAATTTCTCATTTTGTTCCTTGATTAATTCCTTGCAGAGTCACCGATCTGAAAATTAAAAAAAATATTAGAACCTACAAAGTTACAGTGAATTGTTGCTAATTTGAGCGACATATTTTTATAAACAAATAGCTGTAATTTTGCAGGTATTAATAATTTTTATATTTCCATATCAGCGAATCTCCTTGAAATTGCCTATATGTACATTTGCATTAAAGAAATTCACATAAAATAAAATTTTTCGACACTTTACGGATACTAGTTTTATATAATATTATTTCTAACACTATATTCTCATCAATAACTCTTACACAAATGTATAAAATTAAGGTCAATTCTCGCGCTCGAACTACCTAAATTGTTTGCTCCGTTTTCATCAACTATACTTTATAGAACTTGTAAGATTCAATGGGGTTGATTATACAATGAGGACTATACAATAATTTAAACTATTTTATTCGACACTTCACTTTCAATAAATTAATGGAGCCAAGTTTTCACGTCCCTCATCGACAACTCCCAAAGCACAAACAGAAACTTTTACGAGCAAACATTCAAATGTGAAAGATGAAACAAAAGCGTCCAATAAATTACAACTTTTCACATCGGAAACGTCCCTCCTCTCAATCCCGTTTTACAGAACATCTCTACCGGGAGGTGGAGGGTATACCTTATGAGTCATCCTTGAGAAAGTCTATAACAAATGGGGGGAGGGGGGGGGGAGAGGCGAGGAGAAGGAGGGTTCGAAAAATCGCCGTGCGAAAAAAGGGACATTGAGAGAGAGAGAGAGAGAGAGAGAGAATCTAGCATCACTCGTCGCGTCCACGTCTCTTCTCTTATTCGCGACCTTCCTTCGCCGCGTGAAGTCTGTGCGTCTGGGGCTGCTGCTAGTAGAGGATATTCGACCAAGATGAAAAGTTTACACGCTCAGACGGTGATGTATGGAGATTGCGCGTGCGTGACTTGCTTAGTTCTCTCTTCTCTTTACACACTTGCTCTCTGCTTCATTCTTGCTCTGTAGAGACGAGACCTTTCCTTGACTCCTAGACGCCTATATCGTGTGCGTGTTTTTGTATTAAGTGTTTTCTATTCTTTTTATTTTCCCTCTCGATACGTGGGAGGAAGGGAGAAAAAATGACTTTAGGAAAATGGACAGACAAGCTCGGCTTCTGCTTATTTATTTATCGGGGTTGTCAGGGGCTTGGAGAGCCACCACTTTGTTTTCGGTTTCTGAGCTTTTGATGATTTTTTGCTGATACAGGGGCACATTTGTATGGCGGAAGAGGGATTACCAATGAACTATGTATATTTGTTACTCGGATTATCCCGGGTAAAAACGACGGAACAAAGGGTTTACCTATTGTCCGTATTGCAAACATTCTTATTTATTTTTTCTTATAGCAAGACATAAAAAATCTCTTGTTTGTATTTAATTATCAACTATTGTTCCAGACATAAATTCAAGTTTGAAAATGTAGGTAATTAGTTTTTATATATAGTAATTAGTAATGTGTATAACACGAGTCACATGCGAAAGAAAATGATTATGAACATTTTAGATTACGAAAGCGAGCAAAGTATAATACGTAAGTGTTCACGGTGTATTCCAATATCTCTTTGCGTTACCTCAAACGGTGCAGTCTTTGCAAAATGAATTTCTCTATTTTATTCTCCGGGAAGAGGAGCCTTGTGCCACGAGTTTCTTGAAAAATATTCTTCGAAAAAAAATTTCATCTCCCGCGCGTAGCAAGAAAAAAAAGTACTCGAATGATAAAAGAAAAGGAAATGACTTTCAGTCCTTTGACAAAATTGATTGTACCGAAGCTCGGCAGCGAATGGACGAGATGAAAGACTGTCTCTCTCTCTCTCTCTCTCTCTCTCTCTCTCTCTCTCTCTCTCTCTCTCTCTCTCTCTCTCTCCCCGCAATACGAAAGAATATAAGAAGAGAATAGAGGCGAAGGAGGGACTTAAGCCCACGCGCACGGCTCTGCACATGCAGGAGAAAGCGAGACAGAGAAAGAGAGTGCAAGCGTAAAGACGCCAAGTACTCGGCTTCAAATTAGTCGCGCGGGATTTGCTCTCGGATTTTTAATCTGGAGCCTGGGGAGTAAAAGAGATAGAGAGAGAAAGAGAGACTGAGAAGCCGCACCACATAATTCTGTCGCCCGACGACACACAGGTGAATTTACACGATTCGAATCGCCGGAAATAAATCTATCCGGGTAAGCTTCGCAAAGAAATTAGTTCTTTCTTTTTCCACGACGACGAGGTTATAAATAGTGTTCTTACGAATATCCTCATTTTTGTTTCGACATTTCTAAAGAATTTTAGTAGGTGCGCTTTGAACAGATTTCAGTCTGTATAAGGAATTGTAAGGAATATGACGTATTGTATAAGAATTTACGCAGAATAATCGTTTTTAATGCTTGAAAATTTTAACACATTTTCTCGAATAAAAAAATTAAAATGTTATTCGACACAATATTTAGCTGCTCAAAGTTAACTTATTTAAAATCTGTACGTTCTTTTCAAATACGTTTTTTTTTTTATATATTTTTGGATTAAATTCTGTTAAAATTTAATTTTTTGTTATTCTGCATTTTGCATTTCTTGAAGTTATATTTTATAGCTGTATAAGTCTCTTCGAGATTTGGGTAAGTTTATATATATATAAAAAAAAAGAATTATATGTTGAATATTATTTTGTATTGCTGTATCTACAAGATTACTCATTGTACGATGTTTAATAAATTATATAATGTAAAAATTTAAAATAATGATTCAATCATGTGCAATCGGAGATGCTATCTACAGTTTAATATTATAATTCGTTATACAATAGCGCAATAATACAAAACTTAATATAATTCGATGTTAAATAAGTTTAGTGTATGCACAATTTGAGAATAATATTTAAACTTTATTGTTCAAATAAAAAAAATTAATCACTGATCTTCTATCAAATGTAAATTGAGAGGCCTACGGTGGCTCGGTCAGTAGAGCGATGGGCTCGTAGTCCGGCGGTCCCGGGTTCGAGCCCAAGTCTCGGCCGATTGACACAAGCACCTCTGTAAAAATATTATTACATGTGCTTTGTTTACAAACACACCGTAGACCTCCGTCGCTGATTAGCACCGCATGGGAGCATAAATAGAGCGACGTTAAAATAATAAAAAAATAAAAAAAATGTAAATTGAGAGAAGGATATTAGAGGGACATTTATTCATATTTAAGGTATTTGTTCGCAGATATCGAACTTGATTTAAATAAAATGTTATATTTATTAACTACGTACATTAACAAATCTATTTGATATAAATAAATCCTTCACTCAGTGTACATACATATTATCATGCAGCTCTCTAATTTATAGTATAATTTATAGTATAATCACCAATTCGAGTATAAACGTGATCTATACGCATTTAATAAACTGAAGAAATTCATAACGCCCTTAGATATCCACTAATGTTCTACGCACCTATAAAGCCACACTGTCGAAAATGCAAAGAGTCACGCGAAGCCAGAAACAAGCGCTAAACGATCAACAATCCTGTAAACAAGCAGACTCGAGTAGGCAAGTAATTACAGGTCACTCACACTGCTCCTTGATTTGAAAGCAGTATCGCCGCGTGTTATCCTTTATATTTTTTTTAGATTTATCGTTACACGTGACCTCTTAATTCGAAGCACGAGGGAACGAAGAGGATCAGCAATGCGGCACCCGAATATCATAAGAGCTGAAGACAAATGGCTGTTGACGGTTAAATCAAATAACTCTGAGCTTGTCAATTCATTCCAAGTTTTCCGATAATCTACGAAAATCTTGTTATAAGATAGCGACGAGTTGAAGTTTTAAAGCAACTTTAAACTTTTCGCTCCTATACACTTGATTGATTAACTTGGCAGAGGAAAGCTGTTTTTCTTATATATAGGAGGAAGTATTTTAATATTGTTTCTGGAGTATAACTGAATCTAGATCAACTAAGTAATACTAAGTAATAAAAAGAAAATCATTAATAACGATTAAACTAATAATGATAAATTTATAATATTATTTAATAATATTAGTATGAATCAAATTAAATATAATAAACCCCAGACTTCCTTATTACAATAGAAAACATTATTCGTGTACAGGAAATGAGAGTATACGAAAGTGTCCAGTTTCACACACGCTCATAGCCATAGTCCCTTATAGCATAAGTAATCAAGACCTCTTTTATTCGCATGTATTTCACGGCGAGTACATTGTGTTAATGCCGTTATCGAGCCACTTTATTTTATGGACGAGTGTAAATATAAACCTAGTTGTGAAACGGAGTAAAATAGTATATTTTATTCTGCACCCGGGGCGCGAAATGTGTACTTACATGCGTTGGTTCGAGGAAAAATAATTTCAAGCACACTGGATATCGCTCGAGAGTCACTACAACAAATGGATCATTAAATGAGCATACTGTATGCTAAATGGAATTCGAAAAAACATTTTTGACAATGAAGAATTAACATTATTCAGATATTAAAAAAAAATGATGAATTGGTAGTCGATATTAATACAGATTCTATGCTAGTTTTGAAAAGTACCTTGACCATTATCAAGCACGATTTATAGTCATTTAATAATAGGGATTACGTAATTTATTTTATTTAATGAAAGGTTTTTTTTTATTGCTTGATTATCGGCAGGGCTTTTAAATAATGAACTAAATTTCCGAGCATTCCATTATTTCTCGAGCGTCATTCCATGCTTTTGAACCAACCAGCTAGCGGATATGCAATCAGATGCATGTATCACGAATTATGTAAATATACACCGAAGCTCGAGTCACGAATTCCCTTTGCCACGAAAATATGAATTCCCTAATCTATCCATATAGCTTATAGCGCGCAGAAATTTATACCCGCCGAGGTGATAAGTTATTTTGTTAAAAAAAATTCAATCATAATATGATACTCTCGTAAATTATTTAAATTTCTCGCTACGAATTAATGCTGCGAATGTCTGTTCGATCAGATAAATCTTATTTAGATTGATGGGAGTAGCTGAACACTTTCACATAAATATAGTCATTGTTTTCAACGGTTTCTGAAAGAAATTTTTTGAATTTATTTATCGAGCAATGCGACCGTTGCCTCAAAATTCAATTAAAACGAGTCACCACATTTTATACTCTCGAAGGCCCCTACAGAGATATAAGAGGGATCTATGAGGAAGAAAAATAGCCGATAGGACGATCGTAACGCGTGGGAGGGTAGATTATTACACTCGGCCTCCTCCTCCTCCTCCTCCTCCTCCTCCTCCTCCTCCTCCGCAGCAGCAGCAGCAGGAGCAACAGTCACAACTCCCGTAAAGCTCGATCACGCATTAAATGAAAAACAATTTAGCCTCCAAGAACGATCGGCGTGGCTTACGCAAACGTCCATCTCCAAGGCACCTTACCGCATCGCGCACATGTTGGCACGCGCGCGCGGTTCGCGTTTGACGTATTTTCTACTTGGTAAGAGCGCACGGAATCGAAAGGACACGCGAGTGTGATTTCACTGGAGCTGCGCGCGACACGCGTGCCGAGAAACGTGAGCCTTGAGAGCTGCTGCCTTTCGCGTGTTGTACTATGTCTTTCTTGAGATGATTCCGAGGAAATGCGCTATGAGCTTTGAGATTCGATGAGAAAATTGTATAACATCTCTTTTGTTACTACTTGATTGCTTTTACTTTATGAATACTTCATGGACATTTATTACGCTAATTATTATAATTATATAGTAGCGATGAAGATATATTGATAGCTTAGTATATATATATCGCTTAGTAATAAGTTATCCCGTAATATAAGCAGTCGAATATTCGCTCGAGAAGTAAATGTAAATCTATTAATGTGCATGCGCTCACTTTATTATGCTCCTGCGGATGTACACCGCTGCTGTTGCTGCTGCTACTTCTGCTGTTGCAGCCAGAGCTACTCGAAAATTTAATTAGCTTATCAAAGGATTTATGAAATTGAATTTGCTGCTGGAGAAATTCTCCGGAGCAATTGTGCGACGGGACTTGTTACTAGCCTACGCGCGGCATCTTATTTTATTAGGTATTTAGTCGACGGATAAATAAAGTGAATATCGTCTATGTTTTAACGATATTTCGGCACCTAAATTGTTCGCGCATTTTTATTTAATATCCAAATTATATTCTTTAAAAGTAAATGAAATTTCAATTTTGCCAAAGAATAACTATTTCTGTGTCTGACCTCTTCATACTGCTTCTACTGAAAAATGAAATATATAATACTTTCAGATAACTGAAATATTCGATCACATCAATCCACAATTTTATAACTTTTATCTTTCGCTAAAACTTTGAAACTTTTAACTTTTCAATTTTTAAAATACTTATTTTTATCTATTCGTATACACAACGTGAAGTTATATAATATCGCAAAGATTTACCTTTAAGCTCAAAAGCTTTAAATTGAATTTTATATTTTTCCATTTTTTGACAGACCCAAGTTAAACCATATCCCCTCACTGAGATATAATTTATATTCTACTATATCGCGCACACGAGACTGATGAAAATAAGCGCTTGTAGCCAAAAGGATGCAGTGTCCGCTGACCCACGTAATGCACACGCGGCGCATTTCATCGCTAGAACACGCTTAGGGAAATAAACGAGGACGCTCAACGGGGTACTTGTGGTAACAGATCGAATAAAGGAAAAAACGAGACTGGCGCGCGCGTCGACTTCGTCAAAGTTGATTGAATGGATGAAATCCGCTGTGCGCGCTGATTTTTTTTTTTTTTTTTTTCCTAAACGAGAGGGAGAGCTTTGGAGAGTGAGCTATTTTTTATTCGTTGGCAGATGAAAACTTTTTGCGTTGAACGACAAAGTAAACCGTCGAGACACTCGATGACCGCGAATTCTTTTTCTACGTACGCCGCAGAAAAGCTTGTATTTTACGACTATATGCCGCATAAACTTTTACGTCTATTTCGATTTAGCGATGGATTCAAGAAGTGGATATATTAACAATTAGAGTGCTATATGCTTATTTATATTATAATGTAAGTGTAGCAAAGTAATTTTAATTATTTACTCTCAGCTCTTCGATCCAATCGTCATGACGCGTAGTCAACACGCCAAACGTATCCGAAAAGCAATCATAACTCAAAAGGACTCGTTTTAAACTGGTCGCGACGTTAACGACGTCTCTCTCTCTCTCTCTCTCTCTCTCTCTCTCTCTCTCTCTCTCGCACACTCCTTCATCGGCGCTCGAGATCGCGAGCGATTACGCTGCGCCGGCACTCGCACCGGAGGAGAACTACCCGGAGCAAAGAGAAAATATAAAAAGGCAAAAAGCGAACAAAGAATTTACGCCAACGCACGATAAGCCGAGAAAAAATAGTCGCATAAATCAAGGCATTTTCTCTCGCTCTCTTTCTCTGCCGAGCGTTAAAAACAGTTATTAACGCGTCGCTTTCACGCCGCGCGCGGAGCGTCGCCTTGCAGTGTATAGCCAGTGGGGGTGGAGACGGTTAGAAAAACACGCATGACTCTCGCGTATGATTTCTTTCGACAAAAAAAAAGAGAGGGAGAGAATGCCTGCGCCTATCTTATCGAGACCACGCGATGCTTGAAGCTCCCGCGCCTTACGCCTCGGCCGTAAAAAATAAAAATAAAATCTCTCCTCGAACTCTCTGCGTCCACCCTCCTATAACGAAGAAAGTCGATACACGCGCGGTGGGAATAGTGTTTGTGTGACGATATGTTGGTGCAAGCGGAGAACAATTTTTAGTAATGTTTGAATCGGCGATATTTTTTATTAATTATTATTCGAAATTCCGCGACGAGTGCCGAGCTTTTGGATGTTAACGTCGTTATTCATTATGAATAGTTTTTTTTTCTTCATAGATGACAAATACATAACAAACGACTATACGTTCTTGTTTTACTAATTAGCCGACACGCGAAAAGCAGATCAACCGTGCGAAAGTTATTAGTCATTCCGTATACCTGTTCTTTTTTTTCAATTAATTCAATTAGTTCTACAAATACATACTAATGCATTTCTAGAAAAATTGCTGCACGACTTTATTAATAAAATGTAATTATCGTGCTCATTCGGTACTCGTTGCATAATAGTTAATTCCAGCGCAAAGTGCAACATTAACAAATCGACCGTACTGCGCATTAATAAACTCCATACGCATACGCGTGGATCAAATGAGATTCTAAGGCCTACTTTCGACCTGTCGACGCTCTACTTTTGTTCCAGGGAAAAACATTATCTAAATTATCGCGCATACATTTATATTGAATTCCAATTTTCGATTCGATCGTTATTCAACAGCTAATTAATAGATTCATCTTCGCACCGACTTCAGTCCCCATCGATCATACTGCGTGCAGTTTCACGCAAACTTGAGGCAAAAAAAAAGCGCCTCGCAGAAATTATCAGATCGATGATCAAGGCGGACAGGAAATAAACGAAAGGGCCAATAATAATAACGTAAGCGCGCCAGATTACAAAGTACGTCATTAAGTCCGTACGTACATTCTCCCGGCGGCTAGACTCTTTCTCTCTCTCTCTCTCTCTCTCTCTCTTTCTCTCTCTCTCTTTCGCGCGCGATTCCTCGGTCCGATGTAAAATTTCGCAGCGTTTAACCCCGTCGGCCGCGGCTAATTTGCCGTGCGCACCAGCAATAGCAGCAGCAGCAGCAGCAACAACAGCAGCGCCCGCGGAACGCATATTTAAGACTGCCACGCCGAGGCGCGCATATGCAGCCGAGAGGAGGCCCGAAGAGATAGGCGTGTTACTTAGGTCGCCGCCAGTCACGCGAGCTCATACGTTTTATCCTCTGTGTGTTGTTGGGGGATTGACGATGCGTGCGAGTGAACACGCGTAGCTTGTCTGTGTGTGTGTGGGTGTCTAGTTTACGATGCTCCTGCCGCATCGACTTATTTATTCGTTTGCTTCGCTACTTTGTTTTTCTTCGCTGGTTTGTCTGTACTGCGAGTCGCTGGTTTACCAGAGAGGCTGTTTTTTCTTTTTTTTCTTGTTCCACGATATCAACTGACATGATTTTGTGTTGTTGGAACAGTTTGTTGGAAACACGTTTCTGTGTTGCCGATGATTTTATGCGCGATGTCTTGTATATTATTTTGCATCGCGGTGTGTTTATGTAAAAAAATTTAAAACAGTTGTTTCGCTAAATGAAAGACTTAAGAAATTGCCAAGTACAGAATATTTTTGTTATAATTGGGCAGTTGTTTTTGAAATTTTTATGATCTAAATGATTTTATTTATCAATAGATAAATCAGATTTCAAAAAATAATTAGCTTAATGTATATTTAATGATCCTATGCTGTTTTAGAACAAGTAGTTTAAGGGGGGCTTACACGTATAAAATTTTGTAACCTAAATCACCTATATAAAAAAAATTATAATAATTAGTATAATTTACAGATAATATTCTAAAAGTATATTGAGTTCCTGATATAATGAGCTGCAGTAGGAGTCTAGGTCCATTTTATCTTAAGTTATGTCATTTTCAAAAATTTGGCTTTGACGTTACCTACAGGTCCAACGGATTGATCAATTTTGATATAATTGGTCTTAAATTGTTGTAATTGATGTCATTATAGTGTGAAGAGTTGAAACCATTTTTATGAATTTACGCAGTTTTTGAACTTACTTAATTATTAAATCAAAAAATTTTAATTTATACAGCTCTTTATACTATAATGACATCAATTACAAACAAATTATAATCAATCACATAAAAATTGATCAATTCGATGGACCTGTAGGTTAAGCCAAACTTCTAAATTTCATGTTTTCCAGAAAACAGCTTTAAAGTTGAATGTGCCGTACATCAATAAATGTTCACTTTTCTTCTTAAAAACTTCTTCTTTAACCTAAAATATAAAAAAAATGTTAATTCTGTTAACGTTTTTTAAATTTTTGTATAAATAACATATCTTGAGTTCCATGTTGTCGAGTCGAATGTCAGAGCCTGAAAAACCTCAATTAGTCCTGTTCTATTTATTTGTTAATAAATATCGATGAAAATCTGAATGTTGTTAAGGCTATGGTATAATCCTTGAAGAGGCACAAACTTTTGGACTTGGAGGTGAATAGACGGTTAATATGTCAACCATTCTCTAACTGCTCTAAAGTTGAAAGACGAAATGCGTGTTATGAATTGAATTAAAGAGCATTACTTGCTTGGAGTCCCATTGGTACTGGGCTTAGAGAATTGGCACAGTTTTGCGGTACCATGGATTTACCACCACCTGTTAATCGAAGTGCTTTTGCTAAACTGAAAAAAAACTGTATCAAAAGCAACCTTTGACGAAGCCTAAGCAAATATGAACGAGGCAGTAAAACAAGAAATTGATTTGATAAGCGACCAAGAATATAATGACCAAAAAAAAAATATGAAAAAGTGAGTGAATTGAAAATCAAAGGCAATGGAACCTAGCAAAAGAAAGGATTTAAATCTAGAAATGGCGCAGTGTCAATTATAAGAAACTGAAAAAGAACTCGACCATGAAGTTTTATCCTCTCATTGTGAAGATTGCGTAGAATGGCAGCAGAAAAATGGCTCGCTCAATCAAGAAGCATGGAAAGACTGGTACAGTGCCCACAAATTGGTCTGCAAATTTGACTATCGCATGAGAAAATTAAAAGCAAACATGAAAAGAAAAAACCTCAGTGATGAAAAACGTCTGTTTGGACAAAGACGTCTAACAAAAAAAGTAATAACATCTATGCAGACTTACTATATTGGAGCTATCCGCAACAATACAGCAGCATTGAGCAGAAAGACATTAGACATTTAGGCTATTTGGTACCACAAGGCTTCATGAATATCCGCAACACCAGTTCTGTCCAATTGGTAGAAACTCTGTGTAAATACCAACGAGCTGTAGCTCTAAACAGTTTACACGAATCCCATCATAAAAACATACTTTCACAAGCAGTTGTCCATACCATCAGACCAGTTTTTACAAAAATAACATTTATTTCTCTCTTGAAATCTGTCCAAAAAACATTTTTGTGGGCCTTGACTGTGTGGCATTTTAAGAGTCAGGAAAGGGTTAGAATTACGAGCTGAACGCAATGCTATTTCTGCTGCAAGAAAAAAGGACAAATCGAGAATACAAAAAGTAGAGAGACAAACTTGAGGATACCAAAAAAAAGAAGAATGATTTACAGAAAATTAAGAATAAACTTACACGAAAACTGTGTCAATGAAGAAGGTGAAGAGTATGAAACTGAGGCCTTTTAATCCTCAAATTAAACTTTCTTGAATATAATTTATAATTTTTGTAAATTTTGTATATATTATAATTTATAATTTATTCTAAGTAATTTGTATAAATTGTAATTTATAACCTCTTGTAAGTACGGTGTATATATTTGTAAATTGTGTACATATAAAGCCTCATGAATTGTGTTATGAACGTCTTTTGTGTATAGCTTCATTTAGGGCCCATGCACGCTGGAATAAGGAATAAGGAATAACAAATAACATTTGTAGTATATCGATATATATAATGAAATAGGAAGAATAAAGGCCGCTACAGATAAAAAGAAAAAGTTACAGCAACAGGAACAGCTATATAAGAATAATATTAGTTGATATATGTATATGAAGAACAAGAACAGATACAAAGAATCACGAAAAAAATTTTCCCGTAATATTTGAATATCGATTGCACTTTTTTGCAGTATTTTGAATTATTGTAATTGTATTTTCCTTATGAAAAAAATTCATAAAGTTGAAAATTTCCAAATTTTTTAACTTTTTTTCCTGAAAAACACGCCATATTTTTTTGCAGGAGTATTTTAACAAAAAATCGGTATCACCATTCGAAAGAACAGCTCAAAATACGTCGGATATGATCTTTTTCAAATTTTTTCAAACCTTTTTTTTAGTTAAAAAAAAGCCTTGAAAAAGATGTTGAAAATTCGGGGTCTTGGTCGTTAATGGGTTAATATTTGATACTTAAGTACTAGGTATTGTTAAAATTTAATTAAATTATTGATTTATACATTACGTATTGAAAACTTTTATTTCACTTGTATTTCCACCGTTTAATCGGTATACTTTGTTTCTACTAATTGTTCTATTATTTAGTTAGATATTGTTTATCTACTAATTTAACATTAACAAATTTAACTGAACATCGAACGCCAATACTATATATAAATTTCTCTTCCGTGAAGAATGTTCAAATAACAATCAATACATGTCTGAGAGAATTGATCGTTCAAAGTTGAGTTACTACTCCGACATCTATATATAATATCCAGCCAGTAGTCTATAAGATGTTTTTTTCATCAATTTCTTTGGGAATGATACAGGGTTCTATTTTATGAAAATGTCAATTTAGACGTAAAATAAGATGGATAGAAAATCATTTTCTCGAGGGATTGGTTTGATTTAAATCTTCGCAGGAAAAACATTGTTAAAACGGTCGCTATACTGAAAATAATTGCAAGTAAAGGATAAAGGAATTATTTAACATCATATTACACTTTAATAGCATTTTGTAAAATTTATTCCCATTATCTTATAATGAATTCCAGATATTTATTCATGAATTTGTGAAATTCTGTGCCAAGGGTATATTACTGTACGTTTCATCGAATACTTGATCACACATAAATGACTCGAATCATTGCCCTAGAATATTCCAATTAAGACATAGCTTTAATAGTAGTAGTTGCGCGTGGAACTCAAATTCATTGAAAAATGTCCGTAACTTTATTACGTGCTCAAAGTTCGAACAAATACCGAAAACTTTTGCAAAATCACACAACGGCGTTTCAATCGAGGGTCTATGTGCAATCCGGCTCGAAACCACCTCGGTTGTCCATCGTCCCACTCGTAACCAGCATCCCCTGAAACATACACACAATCGAGTCCATCGTCACCTTATTAAATCCCGCATAATTAGTACAATTCCTCACGAAGCACGTACAGTTCCACATCGTCTTTGCACGTTAATAAACTGCCTGGATTACGTAATAAAGCTGAACGAATAGCTTACATATGAAGGAGGGTTCGTTGCGGAGGGTATACTCATTAGGGCAGAAATTCTATTACACTACGGCGTGACCTCGTTCCTATCCATCTCTCTCTCTCTCTCTCTCTCTCTACATTTTCTTTGTTGTGTTTTCCTCGGAAAAGTACAAGCAGTCGCGAGAGTCACGGCGCTCACGTTCTGGTCTTATGTGCCAGCGACTCCTTTGCGTTATGAGCTCATACGTGCGCAATAATGACGCGTGGGATGCTCAGTGGATCTTTGTGTGTATCTATGTGTGTGTGTGTGTGAGTGTATGTGAGTGTATGTGAGTGTGTGTGTGTGTGTGTGTGTGTGTGTGTGTG
>UELV01107634.1:0-25131 GCA_900490015.1 Megastigmus stigmatizans
AAGAGCGAGAAGTGCGAGTATAAAAGAGGGTGATAGTCGGACGAAAAAAATTTGTATACCTCGCGCGCACGCCTCACCCCCCAATTGCGGGCGGGGCCGCATTTAAAAGTAACGTTTATAAAAAAAAAAACGAAGGAAATTGACGGATGAGACACGAAAGAGAAGGAGACATGGAGAAGTGAATCCTGCTATTTATAACTCTCCGCGAGTTATATATCTACAACTTGAAACAAGTGTTTGGCCCGAGCGTACGATATTGCGCAAGAGATATATAACGCAATCGAGAGATGGACAACGGCAAAATTGTAAGACAAGGGCCGATGTTGTACGAATTCGCTGCGCAGCAGCTCGGCTGCAGTTCTCTCGCACTGGCGCGGCACACGTGTCCGAAATTAAGGAATTTGATTGAATTTTATTCTAAAAGCCAAAAGACACGAGACGAAATGAGAACACACACAAAAAAAATATATACGAAACGAAAACATGCAAAGAACTAAATCACCCGCTCAATAATATAAGATAATAATAAAGATTTTAATACAAATTATTTAACGGCATAAACGCCACCCTCTTTAAAACCCTTTCTACACTATTTTTTTCTTTTTTTTTTTTTAATTATTACGTAAGGCATATGTTTTATGGCATTTTAAGCTCCATATGCATATCATGTTTGCATGCTCTTGTATTTTCTATAATAAGGGAACATTGGACGACGTGGAACTGTATAGCCTGATGTAGCTTTTTTATCGCTATTATAAAGCAGTTTCTTTCTTCATTTGCAAGTCGTTTCGGTGCTTGGTTTTTTTTTCTACATTATTACTTACTTTTTTTTTGTCGGATCGTTTTTATGAGTTGCTCGATATAGGGCACGCTTTCGTAGTGAAGCGCAACACAACTTCATTTCAGATCTGTTATTTCTGAACAACGAATAATGAAACATATAATGAACACATTTTACAGGTGATTATTCAATTTATAAATTTAAATAAAGTATTGATGAAAAAAGAAGAAAACTAGTTGAAAATGAATCATCGAAAAATTCATGTGATATTTTTTACGTTTTATAAAAATTACTCTACTTCATAGTGTATTCATTAATCATTTAACAAGCTCAAACACATATGGTTTCATAGTCGGCAAATGACTATTATTAATAATTAGTAATAGTGTTGTAGTGTATTTCTATTATTAAAATTTATTAATTTATTAGATAGAATATTTTTCGGAAGTCACTCAGTATTTTCTTTTATGTTTGACAAAAAAAAGAACATATGAAAATTTGTCCTGTGTTCCCAAAATATACGTAAATGTAAATGAATAATCATCAATAATCGATGAACGTAAAGCATTTGATGGATAGCATTATTCTCTATTATTATAGCCGAAAAAACTAGAACAATTTTATATGTGAAATTTAGAGTAATACATTTAGATGATTGTCATTTATAAATTTGATGGCACAAAAAATTGACATTTATTTATTTTTTTCATTAATAATCTTTTTTCTTTAATTTTGCCTCTTTTCTTTTCATAATTATAAAAAGTATTAAATGAAATGTATAATATAAAATTAATATTTTAACTTAAATATATACCTAAATAAAATATTTTGAAATTAAAAAGTCTCAGATAACAAATAAAAGACGACTTTTTATAACCTATACTGACAGTATTTATTTAATAATAAAATACAATTATTATTGAATGAATCTGCTGGTAAGACTCCTTTAAATTTTTAATGTTTCAAAAATGCAAAAACTGATATTGCAGTAATTGGTATAAAAAATTTACAGCCCCAAATTATTGTGTATTTATTTTATCATTTAAAAATATTACAATTTGTACATTATTTCGAAAATGATGAAATAACAATATTAAGTAGTAAAAGGGTGTCACTGGATCCACGATTCTTATAAAAATAGTAATCAAGCTTCAAATGCATGTAAAAAGTGTATCATCAAATAAATATTCACAAAATTCTTTCAGGTCTTTGAATTGTCATCCTTTAATTATTGTTTATTTATGTGCTCATACGATGAAAAAATAAAACTAGATGTACTCTGCATTAATTTTCTACATTTATGTAAAATTTTAACTATGTATTTGTAACAGCGATTAAACGATATAATTGATCTAGCTTGAACCTCATTTCGATATGCTGTGTAAAGTGCACCAGCCATCGATTCAAAGCAATGTTTACATTATTATATTATAATTGTTTTATTAACTTTTTGTATTTTCATAAATTATTACGATAGAATATTAACTTTTAAAAAGTTTGAAGACATAATTTGATGTACATTGCCAAATACTGGTTAATCAGTTATAAACCAATTTATACGTATTGTAAGAAGCTGCATCGAATATGTGTAAAATATGTCTCCTTATGATAACTATACATTTTGATGCAGTATTTTTATAAAGTATTATTATACTTGAAATGTTATTTTTAAACTTTTACTTGCTAATAATACTCATGAATTTGTTACGACTGCACAGTGCACGAGGAACTAAAAAATATTATTGAATACCATAATAGAATTAATGATTTTGTAAAATTTAATTATGAAAATCCTCGGATTTCCGATGGCGAAGATCGAGAGAATAAATTAATAATTCAACGTACGCTCCGCATCGCATACTTGTGCGCAAATGGGTTTTTTTATAGTGGACCTACGGCGATATGTGGAAGATTCGCTGGAGAGTTGCCCGGGGTATAACGTGAGAGGAGCAGCGAGACTTCGCAATTTAAATTACAGTCCAGGACGCATATCGAGGACTCAGGACCCCGGAGTACACGTGTTATTAGAGCTAGCGGCTCAACCTAATTATGCAAAAACCCTCGTGCGCGTTCCGAACGTCGGCCAATCACGAGCGAGGGAGAATTACCTGGACTCGAGTGTCTGGCTTTGACCGAAGTGCACGCGCCAACTCCAACAGCCCAAACAACGATTTTGCAGATGAAGCGTCGACTATAACGGTCTCTAGTGAGAAGAACGCACTTGTCGGTTATATTGAGCTTTTTAAAATGCAATAACCAATTTAGCCTGTATTGCTAAATGATTTATGCCCTTACAAATGAGTCTAGCTCCTATAAGTAATCGAATTCTCTTTACGAGTAACTTTAAAATCTAAATAAAAGGATATTGAAATACTAAATCCACCATATTGAACAATACTGTGATTCGCAAAGTTAAATTGACATTTTCCAACCTATACTACAGCATAATTTTTGTAGATATTTTGTTCACTATGCACTAGCACTTAGATTAAAAATTGTTTACTAATAAATATAATATACTGCGTGGTCAAATATTTAATAAGATATGTAAAATAAAACTGATTGTTGGAAAATTCTCTAAAAAACATTTTGAATTCGGTGATAAATCTTGAAAGAGAATAAAACGATGCGATGGAAATCCATGCATACAAAGAAAGCTTATGCTCAGAATACTTTATCTTGTAAAATACCTCGAGTGTCTCCAAATACCATTCTTTCATTTAGAGAAATATTTTGGACATACCATTTTACTCAATATAAACTCCTATGGAAACTGTATAAATGAAATAATGATATTTGAATAAAATAGTATACTTTATGTTTTATGCCCCATTATTTAAATATAAATATCTCAATAAATAAGTGACGTTAAGGGATTTGGCAACATCGCTGCATCGGTATGGAACCAGTCACCATAGTGAATACATCCAGTGACTTAAAAAATATGAGAAAATAAATATATCGCATATTATTTAGATAGTTCTACTAGTGCAGTTACTAAATCACTTGAAAAATTTCTGGTAACTGATGGTAATGGAAAGGAGAGAGATTATCTGATCCAATCTCTCACACTCAGAGTCATCACATTTTGTGTCTGTAAGTAATTTTTGGGCTTTTACTAATCAGTTTATTTTGGCCTTTTATTTCAACTAATCCCATCCGAGTTAATATAGTTATTTTTCGAGTTAGCTATTTTTGATGCATTAAATCTGTCCATAAACTAGATTCTTGTTCAAATAATGGTTATATTTCATTCAAGGAAATCATAAATCACATATAAAAAATATTCCATTGACGAAACTTAACGTTTCAGCTGCTATTTTAGTACTTATCAATGTGTGTTACGTAAAGGTGTACATATGTAAGTTTAACTAAGATATAAAAATGTAAGATAAAAGTAATGTTTGAATATGGAAATAGTTATACTTAAACTTGCCATACAAAATAAAAGAAACGAATTTATGCGAGAAAGTGTATAAATGCAGTCAATTTTCACATATGCAAAGTTGCAAACATGTTTGTATATGAGAGCAATAGTACAGGCGCAAAATTATTTTTTCATACACATTATATCTCGATACATAATAACGTAGGGATTATAAGATATTGAGCGGAATTTTTCTTACTTGATGATAGGAACTAAACACGTTTTGTTATGTAGATCATTCATAACGAAACCTGTTCAATCTGCCAATTTTGAAACTATCTTTGCACGATTATTAAATTTTCTACTGATTAATAAATGACTGCGAGTTTACTCATTTTAGTTATTGCGTTACAAATGTATAAATTTAACGCGGTTGGTCCAACTATTTGGACTAAGAATTTAATGAATATTGGTAAGCTACATGTGAAAATTGTATCATAAATTGTTATTCTCAAAAAACAATCATAAATGAATGAAGATTGGTTATTCACAACTAGAAAGTTATACATTTTCATTCGTTAAATTTTTTATCGCACAATAACAATCGTCGAGTGCAAAGAAATTTGTTGAGCGCAGAGCTCAGTAGTACGCAAAAATAATAATTGTCTCAATAATCCACGATATCCAGTGCTCCTTTTCGAAGCAAACAGATCTATACAAGTATTGCCTCGGCAATACGATTCATGAACAGTCTCACTTTTTTTTTGCGTCCGTACGGCGCGGATTATCCGCTGGAAGGTCACTTTTCAAGGATTGGCGTGTTCTTTCCCTTCTAAATTCTGAAAACCAATTACCCAACTACCGATTTTGAAAACGCAAATTTAAGAGACGTTATAATACTTATCCTTTCGCTTCGAACTTTGCAAAACTCCGATATCGTGGAGTTTATATGTTATGCATTATAGAATATATAATCTGTGAAATGATATAGAACTGTAAATAATGCACCGCATACTTTATATCGATTACGTTATACCATTACAAGTGTCATACTTTTTTTACTTGAAAACAATTTCAATTGAAATAATTCCACCGACTGAAAGAGCTCAGAACTCTACGATAACTTTTTCATCCGTTATATTCTCTAATATACGTATAACGAAATTCATATAAGCATAAACGAATAACGAGCGAAAGCCAAGTGAAATAAGTAGCTTTTCCAAGCTGCGGCTTCGATCAAATTGCTCCGCTTCGATATAAAAGCTCGCGTCGACCGAACGTTTAATAAGACTCGCGAATGGCACGAGAGAGAGACTTCATATCCCCGAGTATATAGATCCGTTCTGGTTTGAAATTTTATAACCGTTCAAAATGCCGGGTTTCTTCGTATTCAGCACATATGCTCTGGAGGAGGGGTGGGAGGAGGGAGGGGGAAAAGGGGGAATCAGTCGCGAGCGAGCGTCGCCGATACAATTTTCTCTCCTGCGTCGCGCGACTGCAGCAACCGAGATCATTTAGCCGCGGACGAGAGAGTCGCGGCGCGAGGCGACTTTTCGACATCGCATATATACACGTATATATACGCAGGGATATAGGCTGTGGTAAAGGCACGTTCAAGGAGGGGAAAAGAGAGCCTGCGATTCAGGCAAAAGGAAGAAAAGCGGGCACATATAATCGCGTGTATATATAAAGAGGCTCGCGATCTACACACACACACACACACACACAAACATAGAGAGATGCGCTCCAGGTCTATTCCGAGCGAGAGCGTGTGCACATATTATCGCACTTAAGCTGCGCTCAGTACACGAGCCACTGCAATGAATCGATATATACACAGAGAGAGAGAGAGAGAGAGAGAGAGAGAGAGAGAGGACCGAGATGATCGAGAGCGAGCAGCGAGCGAAGAATCTTATATATACGTATATGTAGGTAAGATTCGAGCGTATACGCACGTGCACGTGTATGCGCGCGCGACTGTGGCGTATGTATGTATATATATATATATATATATAGAGAGAGAGAGAGAGAGAGCAAGAAAGAGGAGAGTGCGAGTAGAGGTATCCGTTTTGATAGGAGATAAAAGCCCGCGCGCGCAGCAGACCGGACGATGATGGTATGTTCTCATTACGCGTCGTGTCGGCATGCGCCTTCTTCTACCTTTCTCTCTCTTTCTCTCTCTCTCTCTCTCTCTCTCTCTCTCTCCTTCTCTCCTCCCAACAGACCAGTGCTGAGAGAGAGAGAGAGAGAGAGAGAGAGAGAGAGAATCCAGAGTGCGGCGGCCAAAGAGAGTAGCGTCTCAGGAAGGCGAAGGGCCGCCGCCGCCGCCGAGCGCGCGTCCGTGAAGCAGCCGCAGCGAGCGAGTAGCAGCTCTTCGGGAGGAGAGAACCAAGAAGAAGAAGAAGAAGAAGAAGAAGAAGAAGAAGAAGAAACGAGGAGAGGGAGAGAGAGAGAAAGAAGGGAACTAGTTCAGTGCACAAAACGACTATGTCGAAAGCAGCCGCCGTCGTGTAGGAGAGGAGAGGCCCGACTGCCTCGAGGTAGTTGCTGCATGCACACCACTACTGAGAGCAGCGAGCCTCGGCCAACGAGCGACGCTACGACGAGTCTTGGAGGCAGCTCTTTCTCTCTCTCTCTCTCTCTGCTCTGCTCTGCTCTGCTCTGCTCTGCTCTGCTCGAGAGAGGCACCACGTTCTAAATTATTCCTCGCAGGCCCCCATTCTCTTACCTTTGGGCTTCTCTCCCTGCTCGCTCTCCGTGCGCTATCGCTCTTTTTCATCTAGCCTGGCTCCTAGTTTTTTTTTTCTTTTCTTCTTCTTCTTCTCTTTCTCTCGCTTTTCTATATCGTGTAAGTATACTTTCTTTTCGAGCTGCGCGCTGCGTTCTTTCGGGCCTCCCGACTGCTATATCGTCTATATCGCGCCCACATAGCTCCTCTTATAGCTGTGTGTTTACTCTTATGTAAGATTCATACGAGCGAATGACATTATTGGGGAATTTTTTACTGTTAAGCCTCTGCGCTGCAGCTACAGACCTTTTGTACGAGCTATTGTATACTGTACAGACGAAAATGAGGCGACAGGTATTCTTTCGTATTCTATTTTTTGGGTCGAAATGTTGAAAAAACTCATTTGGGAACTTGTACGCAGGTAGCAGCGAGGGGAGAAATACGAGATGGGTTTTTTTATGGATCTGAGATCGTGTACTTGAGTTATTGACGAATGTTTTTCAAACTATATCTATACGAGTTGATTCCAACGTCTCTCTATCTCGTAGATTTTAAAAAATGTTGTATCTGAAATTTTTTATACACGTATTTTTTTACGGTAAAATTCAATCGTCACCTAATATTATTTTTTCAATTTTATGTATTATAAAATTTGTATTCCAGTACAAACGGTACTCCAATGGCCTTTTTTTATAGAGATCAGATGAATAAATCATGAAATTTGAAACTCGTCGCATCGCAATCATTCGAAAATAATTTCTTTAGTTTGAAATATCAACGTTCAACTACATACGGCAAGTGCTAAAATGAAAAAAAAAAGAATGTACGCGTCCATATACCGATCATCGGTAATTTGTAAAAAATAATCTCACGCTACTCGCGTTGACCTTTTGCTGAACTCGCTCTCCAGGCTTCGGAATGACGAGGATATAATTTCGTTAGTTAAGAATGCCTTCAAGGTCTCTTTTCGATAGGACTACTACTGCGCGTCATGCGTGTCTTACCGTTAAGTCCGGTTCTGGTGTGACCAGCATTTAGTCTATAAGCGCCAAAACGAAATATCTGTGAGTTGTAAAGCCATTCTATACGTGCACGTATACCAATACCACTTATTTCTTTTCTCTTCGATTCGCGCCTATAACGTTCTCTTACAAAATCACTTGTGAACGACTCTCTTTCGCAAAACACGCGCACGCGATAATGAATATATTCAATGACACATTCGACCATTAAACTACACTTTAATAAAATCGAATATAAGTTTCTATGCGCATCAGTCTTCTCGAATATTCAATTGCACGGATATTCCTTAAAATAACGTATATGAAAGAAAAGCTTTACCAATATTCGAAAATCTCGATTCACTGGATTAGCCGCGCGGCTGACGCTCGCCGAGAGAGTAAATTACGATGTTACGACGGCAGCGCGCGCTGGTAAGTAGATAAAGTGAAAAAGTGCACGACTCGAGTGCAAGGAAAGAATCATCGAGCGTAATTCGGGAAACAACGTCGTATAGCGAGATAAGCGCATGTTTCGAATTTCAGCTTATCGCGAATTTCAGCCCCCCCCCCCCTTCCTACTACTACTAGTCCTCTTATATACCCATGGGGAATCTCGCGTGCAGACATTCCCCCGCGGTTAATCGTGAAAGGAAGAGCGAGAGAGAGAGAGAGAGAGAGAGAGAGAGAGAGAGAGAGAGAGAGAGAGAAGTATATAGAAGCTATAAGGAACGCGAGAAGAAAGAATGAAGAAGACGAAGAAGAAGCGAAGCGAAACGAAGGGGGTCGGCCGAATAGTCGGTGAATCTCTGAAGGAATGCGTCGATCCTCTCTTTGGTGGTTTGTAGTTCGCGTGCCTTATACGCTCTCGGCCACTCTCTGCTACAGCCGCCGCCGCCACCGCCGCGTAAATTTCCAGATCTTCTCCCTCTCTCTATCTCTCTCTCTCTCGGCCCGAAGCCAGATGCTGCTGTATATACCTGTATAGAGCATATGTGTGTGGTGGAAAGAAAAGGAGTAAAACGCGCGCAAGAGTGTGCAGCAGCGACGGCGTGCAGGGCCGAGAGGAAGGCGCTGGCTGCTGGAAAGGAGAAAGAGAGAGAGAGAGAGGGAGACGACGTATATATAACCAAAGGACAACGGAGCTCGAGTGAGCAAGGGCGAGACGAGAGGCTGGCGCACACCGAAACACAAAAGAAATCCAGAGCCACTATATACACCAACTGAACTATAAGATATATCCTACCTACCTCTCTATCTGTGTATATATAGATTCACGTGTTTCTGTATGTGTGCGTCTGTGGGGTATATATGCGTGCGTGGCTCGAAGGCTCCTTTTTTCGCGTCCGTTCAACTTGCTTATATCTGTGCCACAAGGTCAACCCCTTCGTACATCATACACACGCATTCACGATATATATATGTACACATGTACACACACTGTGTATGGGATAACATTATATATATATGTACGCGACGGAATTCGTTCAATGCTGCTGGAGAACTGTCTAATTGCGATGCAGGTACACGCGCGCGGGCACAGAAAAGCTTATTAACATCCGAGCTGCTGCTTCTTCTTTTCTTTTACTCTTTTACCTGTGTGTTTTGTCATGGTAGTCGGGGCCGGTGTAACTACAAGAGACGCATTTTTAATGACTCCGCGCGGCGGCTCGCTCTCGACGATGACTCGTTGTAGCTCGCGACTGACATTTTAATCGCGTGTTGGGAGCTGCTTTGCAGAATTAGCGATCGATGTATGAATCATACTTGCGGTGTGTACAAGAGAGGTAAAATCCAAATGTTATCAAAGAGATCAAAGAACGCTCTTGACTTATTCTGTCGAATCTGTTTATCGATGTCTGAGTTTCAAGGGGTGGACCGTTATAAGATCTACATATACTGCTATTGAATTGAAAGGGCGATTTTTCAAACTGAAAATAGAACGGAATAGGTAATTCAAAGTTTTTTTTTTAAACTTTATACATTTGATTTAAACATCTGAATAATGCAATGAATATTACTACAATAGACACGTATATTGGAATGTACGTACATGTACGAGTAGTTAGTGTCATTTTGAAGAAAAAAAGTTAGGTTATCATACAATTTTTAGCTCGTCTACTAATTTATCCACGTGAGTTATCTTCATGGTCTACGGGATTTCGAACTCATCTCTTCATTGCCAGTGCAGTAACAGCTCGCGACTGTACAACATGTGCATAATAGTAAATATTCCTGTATTGATTCTGAGCTTTAGATATTAAAAATATATTGCTTCAGTTTCAAGTCTCGATATAAAAGTACATGATTCTTTTACACTACTTCGAATTCCAATAATAAAATGTAATATCACTGTTTATCTATAAGTATTCTTAACATCATTATGCGAAACTAATGAACGAAGAAGATAATCTCGACAAGGGTTAGATTCGAAGCGAGGGTGACAATCAAAACAGTCGAGATAACCTGAGCGTACATATTGCGTAGATAACAATATTTTTTCATGCAACGTGTGTAAAGGAATATTTTACGCACGGAGTGTAGAAACGTATTTTATTTATTCGTTTTTTTTTTATTGATTTTATTATATTTTTAGTAGACTTCTAATATCTGAGAATTTCATTTAATATTTTTCATATTATATATTGTATAAAAAAATTATTTCATTTTCCCATGAAACTCAAGTTAAAAATGAGGATTCAGGAGGAAAGAGGATATTCAGACATTAGTACCTACTTTTACCTTTTCATTCAAAAATATTAATCGAAAAGAATTATTTTCTATGGTCTGGTTTACTAACGGAATATCGATCTTTTGGTTTCTTTGATTCAACATCTCAGGAAAAGTCTCATTATCTCCTGTGCTTCAAAATTCAAATAAGTTTAAATAATCCTACTGTAATTATAGTTTCTTGCAGTAGGCTGCACATTTTTAAGTCTAGTTTTATGTTCTTTAAAAATAATTTCTAGATAGCAGCAGTTTTGCGGGAAGAAATGTACATGAATTGCAATGCAATGCGACTTGCATTACTTACCGAGGTATAAGATAACTTATTTGAAATATCGTTCTTTGCACCTTAAAAAGAAGTATTTCTTACAAGGAAAACATTTTGGCTGTGACAAAGTGTATAGACAAATATCAGTCATCCAAAAATTTCGGTTGTTATATAACCAAAGTCGATCGCTGAAGAAGTTTAGACGTGATGCAATAGTAAAAAAAAATGATCAAGACGTAATAATTTACTTTGAATTTCCCAACCAAAGTTTTGTACACCGCTGTTAAATAATGACAACTAATGACTCTGTGGCTCTGGCAACTGAACGTTTAGGTACGTTTGTAACCAAATTAGTCTCTGCTTCACGCAACTAAATACGAGCCAACTAATGATTTCGGTGACCACAATCAAAGCTTTTCGATCCATAGATTTCCACTGATAACCTAGTAACAATGAGTAGTCAATAAATATAAGGGTAGGGTATATACTACAAGAAATATGAAGAAATTTCAAGTAGCCGCATATATGCATTCTCAGCTGGTCGCGAACGAGCTACCGTAGGCAGAAAGCTACGCGTAGCAACAGGTGTGTAGCGCGCTTTTTCCTCCAATGGTCCAGAAGCGATCGAAATGCACGGCAACCGGTCGAATCGGCTCTCTCTCTCTCTCTCGAGCGGAATAGATAATAAAACCGAATCGCTACCGCGCCGAGTAGCTCTCGAGCCGAGGCACTTCGCAGAACAGATTAGCTTACGAACGCGCGCTACACTCGCAACGACTTCTTGCGCAGTCACTGAGAGAGAGAGAGAGGGAGAGAGCTGAGCAGTTGTCCCGTGAGAGATTTATCTATACATATATACGAAACTACATCCACGGGAGCAGGCAATCACCATTAGACCTATTGATGCATACATCGTGCAGGACGCGCACATCTTAAAAGCAGCTAGCGTCCAGGTGCAATTGTATAACTCCTATTAGTGTAGGGCGCGCAGTAGTCTCTATAAGAAGCAACTCAACTAAGAAGCTGAAAGCATAATCGCTGCTGAGAGAATAAGTCGAGAGCGAGCGTTTTACGGAGCGCGAGCGCAAAAACGGCGCTGAGAGAGAGAGAGAGAGAGAAGGCGAGCGCCTGCACAAAGAAAACGCGAGCGACGGTGCGCGGCAGCTGCAGCTTGCGCACGGATCGGTGCTACTTGCGGTTGCGGGCCGCAGCAGCAATATACTCTCTGTCTCTCTCTCTTTCTCTCTTGGTAACGAGCTTCTGCAGTGCCACCGGCGGCTCATTCTCATTCCCTCCACCGCCCCCTCCTTCTTTCTCTCTCTTTCTGTCTTTCACGCGACACGACTGCAGTACAGTCTCCTATAGGAAGAAACGACGAATACATCCACCTCCTGGGGGGGCCAACCCATTGGTAGCGGGCCATTTCTTTCTCTTTCTCTCTCTTTTTCCCTCTGCCACCGCAGGTATAACTCCCAACAAGTGGGTATATCGGCGTAAAAGACGACGGAGCTCGCTGCTCGTAAAAAAAGGCAGCTCTCGGCTGCCTGCCTGCAGGAGGCGCGGACTAACACCTTTATTGCCTTTTCCCTCGCTCTCGCTCTCTCGCTTCGCAGCCGCTACTAATGGCACTCTAATGGGACTCCCTCTCTCTCTCTCTCTTGAGGACACAATGATAAGCGCGAACCCGTATGCATATATATATGCATACGGCTCCGCGCTTATATATATATGCGCCCATATGGGAGCGACAGCAGCAGCAGCAGCAGCCGTTCGGCGAGAGTTTCAGGAGCAAGAGCAGGAGCAGCAGCAGCAGCAGCTAGAGCGCTTCTTTCTCTCGGTGGCGTGTTTTCCGGTGTGTGTAAAACCGGCTGGGCGTCGGCGCGCGCGATCTTCTATAAGAGAGTAACAGAGAGGAACGATACACCGAGAGTGCCTCTGGCTGGCGGACGCAGCTCGCTTCGCAGCGCGCCGAGACCAGTGCACCGACCTCGCTCTTTTCCCCCCTTCTGTGTGCAGTGTATAACCCTCTCTCTCTCTCTCTCTCTCTCTCTCTCTCTCTCTCTCTCTGACTCTTTCTCGCGGGCAGCCAGCAGCAGCTACACAGCAGCAGCAGCAGCAGCGGCAGCGGCAACGGCAGCGGCAGCAGGGCCGGACGCTCGGAGCCGGTCTTTCTCTCTCTCTCTCTCTCTCTCTCTCTGTGCGTATACGGTACGTATGTGTGTATGTAGCTCGACTGGCTCATGCCCACCAGCGAGCGCCGATCTCGAGTAAAAGAGAGAAGGAGCGACGCTCCAGCTCTCCGCGCGCGCTCTGCTTGGGTCTGCGCCAGGGCCGCGACTCGATCCACTTTGTACCCGCGGTATCCGCAGTAATTCCGTACCTGGCCTCAACCTGCGCAACTCTTGTTTGTCTCGTCTGTACCTCAACGGCTAACCGATTGCTTTGACATCGTAGGCCGAACGGTATGCTGCAGCCGATCTTAGCTTTACCAATAGTTGGAGAACTCAAGCTAGGCTATTTGATAGCTCAGTACCGAAGACCAGACGTTCTCCAACGTAAGACCAAAAACCAGTGCTGCAGGGAACAGAAACGAATAGAAGATCGGTTGGAGGTGGACAGGGCACCTCGGTTTGTTGAAGCACACCTGAGCGGCTCTCTCATACCAATCCCCGTCCGCGCGCGACTCGTAGTCCTTCTGCGTTGAACCTGTGCGCGGTCTTGAGTGCTCTCTCTCTCTCTCTCGCTCTCTCTCGCATACTCATTCCAGCTATACTCTCTCGGTGTCTCTCTCTCTCTCTCTCTCTCTCTACCTGGCGCGCACTCAGCAAGCGGGAGTCGAGAGAGAGAGAGAGAGAGAGGAGCTGAGGGAGAACCAGAAGAGAAAGAAACGCCGCCACAGCATCCAGCAGCCGCAGCGCTACTAGCGGCCGCCGCCGAGCGGAAAGAAGCCGAGCGTGTCTCTCTCTCTCTCTCTCTCTCTCTGTATACGTGCACTACCTGTCGGTCGTCCGCTGTGTGCGTGCGCAGGTATACCGTGTGCGTGAGCCTCTGGCTGCGCGTGGGTGTGCGTGAGAGAGCCCAACAGAGATAGAAAGCGAGTGAGAGAGAGAGAGAGAGAGAGAGAGAGAGAGAGAGAGAGAGAGAGAAGGAGGGAAAGGACCGGTTGTAGCGCGAGAGGGAGCGAGATAGCCTTATAGCTGACGCGCCGCCGTCGCCGCCGCCGCTGCCACCGCCACCACCGCCACCGACACGCAGTAAGGCGTGCAACGTTCAGCCGCTCGCTGCTGCCGCTGCTGCTGCTGCTGCCGCTACCTACTTCGATCAGTCGCTCGCACGCGGGGCTTAATTCACAAGGCCTACCGCGCGACTCCCGCCTATTATTTTTGTTGGTCGATCGCAACCACCCCTCCGCCTCCCCGGGGTGAAGAAATCGACGGATCGGCGGGTGACTCGCGGGGAAATCGGTCGCGCGATCGCCGATGGAAAGAGGAAGAAGAAACTGCGGGAGCTGAGCCGAGAGTTTTAGTGCGACAGTGTGTCGGAGTAGCTATATATATATATATATATATACAGAGTGCGCTACAGGTGTGTTGGAGAGTGAGGCTCCATCTCTCTCGCTCATTCTCGCTCGTGTTACCAGCTACCGTGTGTGTGCTCCCCCTCTGCAGTCCCGTCCACATGTGAGAGTGTGTTTGTGCTACCGTGCGACGACGACGCAGCAGAGGAGCGGATCGGAGGCTCTTTTTTTTCTGTTTCGCGCATATAACTTGGTGGAGTCCGATTTATACACAGAGGGAGAAAGAGAGAGCGGTGCTGCTCGCAACTCATTCACCGCCGCGACATATCGCGAGTTAGATTTTTACGGAGCAGTATATATAGGTACGCGGGACCGATCGTCAACTCGCTGCGCAGGGATCGCTCGAGCGATCGGCGTTGAGAGAGTGCGCCAAGTACGCGAGTCCGCGCTATATCGGAATTGTGTCCGTGTGTCTGGTGTCGTTTTGGTATACCGCGATCGACGAGGAGATCGTCGAGGGTGAAGGAGGGAGGGACCATGCCAGCTTATCGCCTATTTCGCGGAGACTAGCATAACCGCGGAAGAGAGTTGGCTTGAAAGAGTCGAGGAATACGAGGAAATTCCGCAGGTGAGTTGGTACCTGAGAGGTACTTAGGCATATACAACGGAGAGGGAGAGAGAAAGAGATAGATAGATAGATGGAGAGTATAGCGGAGGCTGCGTCGCGCTCTCGGTTATTTCCGATTCCAATATGGCCGCCCGGGACCAGCCATGACACGACGGGGCCCGCGGAAGCCATGTTGGCAGGTGTGCTTGTCCAGAGATAACGACTCGCTTGCGCTCTGCTCTGCTCTCTATCTGTCTCTTTCTCTCTCTCTCTCTCTCTCTCTCTCTCTCTCTCTTCTCGTTCTCTCTCTCGCTCTCTCTTGCTCTCGTATACTCGCACACTCGCGTACAATCCAACGTGCGTACACTCGCGTATGCTGAGCGCGTTCCTGTTGTATATATATATATATATATACATATATGCACGAGAGTCCATGGACTGATACAAAAAAAAAATCGTTGTTACTTCGCTGTTGGTCTTTAAACGCAGCTATAAGCCCCCGAACGTGGGCCGCCACCGCCGGTGTCGCGATTCTTGCGACAATGTAACATACACACACGCAAGCTCGGTGGACTATGTGCGCGCGCGGTGTTACGAATGCGCGGCCGTGCGGCAGTTGTGCGGATTTTGTAATTCAAGGGGGGCGGAGGGGTCGACACTGTATCACCGTGCACATATAGAAGATCGTGGTGCGAGACGCTAAAACGAGTCAACCTGGTCTGTGTATTATATACCTGCACAGGCACATACACAGGCGCGAATGCGTAGGACAGTTCGAAACGATTGGCCGTTTTTTCTTTTAAGCGACCGATCGGTATTCGCCATTCGAAGTCCCGCAGAAATTTCACAACGGCGTTTCTCGGTATATACGCGTATCGTTCGCAGTAACCTGCTCTCGATCCTGCCGATCGATAAGATTGTTTAATGCTCTCTTAGTTTTTTTGTCGCCGCACGTTGAAAGTACAACGGCGTGTGTGCTGCAGTTATGCCGCGGTGTTCTTCAATGACTGTAATTAACTCGTCGCTTTTTGTTGCACTACGTTATATATGCATGCAGATATTTCGCGCAGCCGTGTCATTAATTCGGTCGTTCTATAATAGCGGAAGACGCGGTTTTTTTGCGAAATCGTTTATAAGAGAACCCGCGAGTTTGCCCGTTCATGGTCTTCGAAAGCCGGGGGAAATGCGATCGTTACTTTAATGCGTTTGCTATTACGCGGTCTTGAGCTTGGCTGCTGGTATTATCGTGCGGTATAAATAAGTTTTATTAGTTTCGCGTTATTGGATGGATGGAAACACTTGTTTTATGGTCGGAGTATCTCTCGCGGCATTCTTTATAACTATATCCGATAACCAAACTGCATGTCTAGTATTAACGTATCACTCGAGATTATATACAAAAACTGCATTCATGCACTTTCATAGATTATCTTTAATTATTCTAATCAATGCAGTAGCTGCATGGAAAGGCGACTTAATGTGCATTTAAATATCTTTTGCTTCTGCAGAATCGATTCAAGTATTCATTTGATTCAGTAGCTTAATTAACATTCATTATGCTGCTTTATAAGTCTACAAATGAAAGAAAAGTGAAATACACGTGTAAATCATTTTTATTCAAATCGTTTAGCTAAGAGAATAATATTTTCTCATTGAATAAATTTTGTTAGGTCTCGCCTTTACGTTTCGTCAGTTCAGGTGGCTTTAATCGATCGCTAGAATGATTCACGCGAAATAGTGTGCGCTCCTTTCGGACAAATAATATTCAATTCAGCAACTTACTTAACCCTAACCCACTATACAGTTTCTGTTGAAGTAATAAATAATAAATCTTTATGGTTCACCTGAAAACGACCATTTAAAAGTCCAGCCTGCAATTTAATCAAGATTAGATTTTCATTAGAAACTTGTTCAATTATGAAAATCAATCTCGATTATACAGTATAATTAAAATTGGAAAGCAGCAGCATACTGTAAGAACTGAAACGGTTTAAAAAAAAATAAAAGACGAGATTGACTTTCACGCGCAAGCCGTATATCTCGAACGTGTAGCTGGAAGTAATGAAAATAATCGATAGCGGAACAAAACCTGTTCCCCGCGCATTTTTGCCAGCCGCGCTCCATACAACGCGCGACGCAAACTGCAGTTTTTTCCTAGTTCGTTCGCCAAGACGAAACCAAAGAAAAATAATCGCATGTATACCGACTAACGATTTTCTCCTTTCCCATCGTCCTACAGGAGAAGGCAGTATGCCGACGGACCTTGTGGTAACGTCGGCTCCGGCCAGTGAAGAGTCCAGCCGCGCGCTGAGCCAGTCCTCGTCGCGGTCTGGTCCGAGTTCCTCGGGCACCGGCAGCTCCACCGGGACCAGAGACACCGACGGCCAGCGCACCGGATCCTCGTCGCGCGGCAGCTACGAGGGCTCGGCGGCCAACCTAGGACCCTACCACCACCACCACCACGGCCTCGTCGCGGGACTCGGACATCCGCACCACCACCACCACCACCATCGCGAGTCCTCGGCCTTCGTACCCGTGGTACCCTCGAGGCTCCATCTGGCGGCCTATCCCGGAGACATGCATCACGCGCGGCTCTCGGGCCCACCGCCGCCGGCGCCGCCTCCGGGCTCCTCGGGCAGCGGCTCCTCCTCGGGCTCCGGGAGTCAAGAGCACGAGGGAGGGCCCGAGGTCGGCCCGGTGGGCCGCAAAAGTTCCTCCAGCTACGAGATCATGGCCATGATGGCCGACAAGCGTAAGGAGCTGGCCGCGAGGGCACTACTGCTGCCGCCACCCCCGATGCTCGAGCCACCGCCTGGCTACCCGGTCTTTCCCGGACCCTTTCCCGCGGGCTCGGCCCTCTATCCACCCGGCGGACCTCTCGCTCACCAGCACCTCGACCGAAGACTGTTAAGGGCTCCCGGTCGCGCCTCCAGGCCGAAGAAGCAGTTTATCTGCAAGTTCTGCAATCGACAGTTCACCAAGAGCTACAACCTGCTGATCCACGAGAGGACGCACACGGACGAGCGACCCTACGAGTGCGACATTTGCCGCAAGGCCTTCCGCAGACAGGATCACTTGAGGGATCATCGGTATGAGTTTCACGTACTTTTTTAGGGCAGAGTTTGATATAATATGGGTATAGATTTAATCAATTTTAAAATGAGATAATATTTAATGAGATATTGGAGCCCGAACTATACAAGTTCAACACCGCTCATATTTGATTGTAAAATAATTCTGATTTTATGTTTACTACATTTTGTAAAATGCTGCTCTAAAATCTTCGAAAACTCTGGTGAAGTTAGATGACGATTATTTTTGGGCTACGACTTCCCTTTAATTCGCTCTTTCGAACGTGTTTACCACCTAATTTCTAATCACAATCACATAGAAAATCGACGTAAGCTTGCGGAATTCATGAATAGCAATAACATAATTAACGGTATAAACAATGATAAAAATATATAATATATGATAAGGATTAAATTTTATTTTATATAGGAGTAATTGTAACGCCTGGGAAAAGTAATTAAATGTAGAGTCAATTCTATCGATTATATAATGTAAATAAATAATGATAGTTAAGTGGGATTAATATCTGGTAGTTTGTCGAATTCCAGTCTCAGTTGCCGTTCAGAATGAGGAAAACGTAATGATAAAGTAAAATCAGTTTTTGAGTTTCTGAAAATATTGAAGCAGAGCTAGAATCCTTGCATCAAACAAATTGGAGCTCTGATCGAAAAGTTAATACGCTTAAAAATGAAAAAAAAAAAGGAACGAAAAAAGCTCATTGTTGATACCTGTACTCTAGAGATTTAATTTATCTAATAATAATTAATATCATTATTTTAAAAATATTGGCGACCAATGCAATACCTAAATCATAGAGTCTACTAATTCGAATGACAAATTGAATAGTAAGTCTACAACGTTTGTGTACTTTTATTAAAGAAGATAGGGTTTATCGTTATGAAAGTTTAACAAACTATTATCATAAGATTTAATCAATCTCCTAATGTTATCTTCAAAATTTCTCGCATCTATTAAATCATTAATACTCAAATAAATTTTCTTATCATCAGTGAATAGCACAATAATCTTCACATTTAAAGTGTTGAGTCACGTTTATTAAACTATTGAAGTATTGAGTAAATTACGGAACTAAAACAATTTATTTTCTTCCAAACATTTATCTAGAAATTGAAAGATAAAAAAATACAAATCCGATAGCAAAACTCGTACGACGACGTTTTCACATGACACTTATAAAAAAGCACATTTTCTAATCCATACTTGTACCCCGTCAACCCTCAGGTACATCCACAGCAAGGAGAAGCCATTCAAGTGCGCCGAGTGCGGCAAAGGCTTCTGCCAGAGTCGCACCCTCGCCGTCCACAAGATCCTGCACATGGAGGAGTCGCCGCACAAGTGTCCCGTGTGCGCGCGCAGCTTCAACCAGCGGAGCAATCTCAAGACCCACCTGCTCACCCACACCGACCACAAGCCCTACGAGTGCAACTCCTGCGGCAAGGTCTTCCGGCGCAACTGCGACCTGCGCCGACACGCCCTGACCCACGCGGTCGGCGACGTGCCCCCCGAGGCCCTGGAAGAGGCTCTACGCGACGACGACAGCCCCGAGGAGGACTGCGTCACGGAAGGTGGCGGCCCATCCTCCTCCTCGGGATCCTCGAGCTCTGGTCCAGCACCTGGTGTTCACTCCCAGGCGCCGTCCACCTCTAGCCAATCGTCATCCAGCGCCTCTAGCGGACCGAGCTCGAACCCTCCTGGGACCACCGCGAGCGGCGGCTACCCTGCACCGAGCGGTCTGCCACCACGGCCGCATCTCCAGATACGCCGGGACCTGCTGCAGGTCAAGCCCAGTACGATCACGAGCAGCGGCAACCTGGCCTTGCAGAATCCACCGGGAGCCCTGCCGCCGCCGCCGCCCCTCATCCTCACCTCCTACAACCGTCGGAGGATCGGCTCGCCGGGGCCCTCGCGGGTCTTGCTCGAGCTGCAGGAACGCGAACGGGAGCGGGAGCGCGAATTGGAGCGTGAGAGGGAGCGCGAGAGGGAGCGGGAAAGGGAAAGGGAACGGGAACGGGAGGAGGAGACGCGGATTCAGGCGAGGGCGCCAACGCCACAGCCACCTCCGCCACCAAGACCCGCGCCCGTCAGGCACGGCTTCACCATCGCCGATATCATGCGTCGGTAGAGATGTTAATTTATATAGCAACGTTGACATGTTTGTTTTCTTTTTTTTTTTCAATTGTAAACTCATGATAGTGATCATCTATGTCGTTGCGCGTGTGTCCCCTCTGAATTTCTGGGGACGACTATTTACACCATTTCGTATTATTCCATAACTTGTTCTAAGAGATAAAAGCAAAAGCTTATTATTTTAAGCGTGTACAAAGCAGAGAAATGATTGTGAACTTCGTGTCAAGAAAGTCAGAGGGGATTACTTACGGTTTTTCTCCCGTTTTTTTCTAATTTTTTTTTTTTTTAATTATTGAAAGTTTTATAAAATTTTTCGAGCGATCTTGACTATGCGACTCTGGAAATGATTAAGTATCCGAGTGTTTGTCGATACTCTAAAAGCTTCAGCTCGAGATGATGTTTCTTGCCGAACGTTGTTATATGTGTTCCCCCTGCAATGGAGCTGTTTTTACTCCTGATTTATATAAAGTTCCAAGAACAAAAGTGATGAGTGCTGAATTATAGAAAGTATCTGATGCGTACTATAAAGACTCCACGTACACGTTAAGTGCGCGACTAGTGCTACTTAAGTAATAAGCGGGACAGATGAGAGATATTTTTGTTTAAGGTATTTGTACACAGGGGATGATACATCGCCCGGTGCAATTGTGTATAACTTGTAGCGAGTGATATTAATCGAGACGAAAGATTATAAAGAGAAATTTTTTTGAGAGTTTTTGAATACGTGCGCGCTCGCCATGATGCGAGGTGTCAGTACGCGCGTGCGAGACCGGTAAATGAGACGATTAAGTATCAGAGATATCTATTTATAGAAGTTTACTTTTCTGCGCGTAAATTAGTGACGCGAGGAGCACTTTTACTGTCTAATTATTATCGATGATATGAATCTACTTCCTCCTGCGACTTGTAAATAAGACTCTTCTATTTTGTTAACTATACGTAAGTTGATTGATGTAAGGATTAATTATTATCTGTGACAAGTTAACTCCAGTCAAGAGTATCAGGTGTTGTGAAGATGCAAATTTTAACTTTATAGCGAAATTATTGTTCATAATCAGATTCGATCCTTATATATATATATAGATTAATTATTGCAATTTTGACGTTCTTGAAAAGGCAAGTGACTTTATTTCTATAGGCAGTGCCGTGCTTTCTAAAAATTACGATCCTATGGTTCTTACGATTTGAACAAAAAAATCTGTCATCGCTCTATACTCGAGTATTTTTAACACACGAGCAGCTTTCACGAACTTAGACACAGTACATTTTGTACGATAGACCCGTTTTTTCCCCTCTTGTTTTGACTCTTGTCAAATATTGGTCCATAACCTACACATACAGAAAAGAACCCGACAGAAGAAACCGAACAGGTACAACCTACTTCTCACTTTCATAGAATGGGTCCAAACCCCTAAGCTCATCTGTGCATTCGTAGACACAAAAGTCCCCGAACAGACCGTTGAATAATTTATTTCGCGATCAGCAGTGATCTTTGACCGCTGTGTGAAAGACTCGATACAACCACACGATTCTCCCGCGGCATCGGCACGTATCCGCGAAAAATGACTGCCCCTTTCCGTGGAAAACGCTCAAGTTTTCTCATGAAACAGACACACACACACATACAGCAGCAGGTCCTCCTCGGTGGCATAATATTGTTCTTGAACTATCTTTCTCCTCTCTATCTCTTGTGGTTCGGCGCGGCACGGACCAAAAGAAAATGCAAACACTGCACGTACGAGGAGAGAGCTATTGATGCGTGGTTTGTATAGGACACGTCGAGAGACATCCTTTGTTTGCCGGCATCTTTAGCACAGGTGCTTTTTATGACTCTGTGTGTGTGTGCGTGTGTGTATCTGTGTGGAAGCGATAGACGGTGGACGCCGCGAGAGTGGCCGCGTCGAAAATGTACGTCGAGTGTGAGACAACAAAGAATCTCGTGGTGGCTACTTCACGAACGAACCCGCGGCTACCATGACTCGACCGAGAGGACATTCGATATCATTTCTGTTTTTCACTGAAAAAACGTCGCTGCTTTTTCGACTGTTCTCTTTATCTAAATTTAACGATGATGTATTTGATCGTATTTTTTGTTCTACATAGCTTTGAATTAAATTACGTATTATGTAAACGATGGTATCGAACAACTTCGTTGATTCGAGTTTGGTTTTTTAAAGTTCAAGATCAAACAAAACTGATAAAAATTTCACTAAATAGTTTATATAAAGCCAATTCTCGTTTCAATTAATGACAAATTTTCACGCATTACGAAAAAATATAGTTTTTCACAAATTTAGAAGAAGAAAAAACCTAGAACAAGAGAATTGGTTCCGATACATTTTTCGTTTTAAAAAGTATAGCCATCTCGAGAGGCGCGAGCGAGATGAGCTGTAAAGTGGGGGAGACTGGATCGTGCAGTGAGAAAGACGAGAAAGAAGGATCAGAGAGTGGGAGCGAGAGAGAGAAAGAGAAGACGAGTGAGAGTGGCATTCATTGGTGGTACACTGCGGGTATAAAGGGGAATGCAAATTTCGTCGGTCACTCGGGGGATTGCTGCCACTGACTGCGCCACTGTAAAAACCGTTTTCGGTGGCAGGTGCACCGCATATAGCGTCGCGCCGTATACGGCCAAACTACGTTTAACGCACGCCGCGCGATACCTTATTGCCCCTGCTACTCTACAACTACCTGCTCTCTCTCTCTCTCTCTCTCTCTCTCTCTCTCTCTCTCTCTCTCTCGCTCTCTCTTTCACTCTCTTTCACTCTCTTACACACGTATTAAAAACATGCCGACCCTCTTCACGCAAGAGTGTGGCAGCTCTTCTATTTTCTCTCTCCCTCTCTCTATCCTCTCATTCCTTTTCTGTATCCCGAAACGACGACCATTAGAGACTCTCTTTGTACGTCATCTCATCCCAGTACCTGCACTAAGAGCGTGAGAAGCTGCAATGCGTATTTGTTAAAAAAATATCATATTCAGACAAAATATCATTGATTCAGAATGCGGGAGGACAATTGACTTGCTTCTGTCTATTATTCTATTCGCAGTAGGAGACAAATATATACTGATCCTTTTTCCATTCAAAGTCAACCGACTCCCATCTTGTCCGAGACTATATAATATAAAACAGGTGCACGATGACAGATAGAAAAAAAAACGTAAAAGAAGAAAATACTTTCTTGAGGAGAGAAGAAAAGCGCTATTGCGTTATAATACAAGCGTCATTTCTCGGAAAAAGGGAGTGAGGCTGCAACCGGTGAGAATATAAGCGTTGTTCATAGAACGGAAAAATGCGTTGTGTAAAATATCTTGTGATAAATGTAACGTTTTGCCTTCGAAGCTATACACGAGACAAAAAAGAAAGTAAATTGAGGTCTTCCAATAAATGTTTCTCTTTTATTTTGTAAATGGGACAAATTTATATATTCGAATTAAAAGAAATTTATATCATAATAATCTTGAACGATGAGAGGCGAAGCTAAAGCTACGTGATCGACGTACTTTATTAATTTTTTATTTAGAACACTTTATTAACTACGATAAGCAATAATGCGAGGGTACAAAAAATCTAGCGTGCGAGAGATAAAAGCATGAGAGAGCGAATGAAAAAAAAAGAGAAGTATAGATATTTCTACTTACTTGTCTGGCGTGTCTGATGATTCTGCGATATACGTATGTACTATAGCAATATAGGTATAATTCAATGTACAATTGATAACGTACCAGAGCCTCATGTATGAAAGATCTTGAATGAATGTGGAATCATAGCTTTCCTGTTATTATTTTTACTGTTAGGTTAAGAATGCGCATTTATGTAAGCGTATAATTATATATTTTTAAGATTTTCAAGATTGATGTTGATATAAGAGAATTGTAAATTATATTAAGATCAAAAATGTAAAAGAAATAAAATGGCTTTTCACTAAACTTTGCATATAATTATTACATGATGGTACAGTTAGTGGATTGACAGGTGCAATTATATAATGATAAATAATACGCGAAAAATGTCAATATAAACAAAGTAGTCAATTTTTTATATATATGTAAATATACCGCTCATTCGTAATATCTAACATTCATCCGTAATCTAAATGTAACAAACATTTTTGTTTTCACGTAACGCACAACAAATTAAACGAAGTAGAGATGTTCGTACGATTTCTAACACTCTACTCAACCATTCACTTGTCATATCATCAGACTTTGCGACTCTTATTGAGCTCTCCGACTGCTGCTTCGTTATTTTATTGTAAGATGTAATAAATAATTCTGATGCAGCAAATAGTATTAACTACTTAGGTACTTTCAAAATAAAAATTAAAGATACCATAGTCAAAAATAGTAACACTGTAAACTTTCTCGGATGTCATTTTGATTCAAAGCTCTTATTCAAAATTCAAATAGACTTTATACACAAAAAATGTTTAAGCGCTATTTACATAATTTAGTTATCTACAGGTAACTGGTGGGGAATAAATCCCGAAACATTAAGTACTCACAATGTATAAAAACTTTGTGCGCTTGATTATTGATTATAGTGTTTTTGTTTATTACCCTGTGCAAAAAGTTCAAAAAGAAAAGCTGGAAAATTCAAAATGCTGCTATTAGACTTTGTTTGGGTTGCAGAAGTTCTACTCCTACAAATATTCTACTTGCTGAATCTAAATTGCTTACAATATTCAATACACAATTGAACAAATTTCTTGCTAAATTGCTACCTATTCAAAAAATTTTCTAATGAAAATTCAATATTTTTTCAAAAAATTAATAGCATAAAATACAGACTAAAAAGTCCTGCGTATGAAAACTGTAATAGACTTCTGATTCTTGACATTTAACAAAGGAATAGTTGAAACAAATTGTGTATACACCTACTTCGATAAACACTTCCCCATCTATCCTATAAGTTATGAAC
>UELV01107637.1:1855-14525 GCA_900490015.1 Megastigmus stigmatizans
TCTCTCTCTCTCTCTCTCTCTCTCTATGCTAGCGAGGGGAAAGAGAGAGAGAGGGGTCGCTCGAGCCAAGACCGAAAATAAAATTAAAAGAAGGAAGAGAGAGAGAGAGAGAGAGAGAGAGCGAGCAGCAGCAGCAGCTCTAGTATATACGGGGTCTGCGCGAAAAAAAAGAGAGGAGCAGGAGGGAGGAGTGAGAACGCATAAAGGGGATGAAAGAAAAGCCCGCAGGAGAAAAGAGAAAACGGCGAAAAGAGAGTAGTGGAAGAAAAGTCGCTGGGAGGGGTGGGGGGGGTGTAGTAAGGAGGGAGGGAAAGGCAGGGCAGAAAAAATTGTTGCGGTACGTGGATGAAAAAGGGAGAAAGCGGTGGAGCGGGGGATGGGGTGGAGGGGCGAGGAGAAGGTGTGGGTGCAGCGGCGGGTCGAGAGTGCAGCACGGCTATAACCGTTCGATCTTGGAGATGCGAAATATTAGTGCGGCTCCGCGTGTATCGCACTCTCTGTCTTTTATTTTTGATAAACAATTGCTTTTATCGCTGCTGCATATTTGGAGTTTCAGGCTACGATGGCTGATCAATAAATTAAGGCAAAATTTCTTTGTTCTTTTAATGGCCGTATATGCGTTGTTATTCTTTGGCGCATTTTTATAGTTTGATCAACAGACTCGAAATGAGCGATGCTCGTGGCTGGTTATTGCAAATTGACTTTGCGTGAATTAAGCTTGAGGAGAGGGGGATTGGAGAGTTTCTTCTTTTATTATCTTTGCGCCGCGTGTCAGACTAAGAAAAACACCTACGATTTCTTGTTCTTTCGTTTCGATATATCTTTTAATTAAAAGCTGAGATTTCACAGTAACTTTATAGAGGAAGAAGTTTCTTTAGTAATGATTTTTTATAATAGGTTGTTTCAATAAATTATTTTGTTACTTATAATTTACCTTTGTTAAGTTATCGTTTTGAATACTCAAAGGGATCTGAAATTTAGAATTTAGTTGTGAATAAGGTACTGTCTTATATTATTTAAGAATAGTGTAATAAGGATTTTCGGTATTTTAAGTCAAGAGCTTTGGTCTCTTACAACGGTCATGATTTTATAATGTTGTTATATGAGATGCTTAAATTTGACTTGATTTAATTATTTAGGTATTATAGAACCTTTAATACTTATTATTATTAACCTATTTATTAAATTCTACATATCTTTCAAATTTAAAGAAAATTTTTCGCTGTTGCGAAATCAGCAAATTTAGAATTTTTGCAGTACTTTTCTCAATACAAATAATGTAGAAAAATATATATATATATATATTGCACAGATTTTAAACAAAGTAATGAATAAAACATAATTTATTTCAATATTAAGTTCAAAGCTATAGGTACCACCCGCGGTTACGATTCACGAAACCGTTGCTACATTCAATCGAATATATCATTGGAAATATCGATCCAACAGCATGAACAATAATCCAGACAACTTTTAAAAATAGCATTAGATTTATGCGTACAACGCAAAGGCAGGCAGGGTAAAATAATCGCGCGCGAAAAAAGTTTTTTCTCGAAAAAGTCAAGGCAGAGAAAAAGTGGAAAAGAGGGAGATAGAGGGAGAAAGGGAGAGAGAGAGGGAGATAGAGAGAGAGAGAGAGAGAATATATAGCTGGTTGCGCTCGCTGCAAAAAGCGAGAAAAACTGGCGTTATATTGGAAAAATTCAGAAGACAGCGGCGGATATAAAACAGACGTAGAGGCGAAGAAAATGCCGGATAACTTCGTGCAGCGAGAAAAGAGCTAACACAGCTCGGCGCGCACAAAGAGGGAGACAGAAGGTATATACACACACACACACACATATATATATATATAAAAGCGAGAGAAAGAGGCAAAAGAGAGACGGAGCGCGCGACATCGTCGGGCGAAAGAGGAATTTCCACCCCTGCAACGCTATCTCATTCTCTTCTCTCTCTCTCTCTCTCTCTCTCTCTATCACTCTGGCCTCCCAGAGCTTAGCTTGCTCGTGGAGGCTGCAGCACAGCATGCGCCTGTGCGAGCAATGACAGATACAAATAAACGATCTCGCGGCTTCTCGCGCGCAAGCGCTCCTTCTCCTCGTCCTCCACCTCTCCTCCTCCGCCGCCTCCTCAGTTTCCTCTCTCCTCTCTTGCCCCCACCTCTTCTCTCTCTCTCTCTCTCTCTCTCTCTCTCTCAACCGAGCAACCCCCAACCTCGTCCTCCACCCCCCCCCCTCCACCATGCCGCAAGCGAGCTTTTACGTTTTCCTCCCATATACGTCTGCGACTCTCTTTACGCGTCGCATTCGAGGAGCTAGATTGCATTACCTCTATACTCTCTCCCTCCCCCCCTCCTTCCGCGCGCGCGCGTCCTAAGTTTTAATTGCCTCTCGCAGAATCGCACACACACGCACGATGTATATATAGGCGCTGTTATGCCGCTGATCGATTCTGGAAATGCGAGCATTCCGTTGCGCGGCGCGAAGCACACCGACAATGGAGCCGAGAGGTGAATTTCCGAAACGAAATTTCGCCCAGGTTTATGTGTTGGGGCTCCAGGGTGGAATGGGGGGATGGGGGGAGCGAGGGGGTCGGCGTTGAGCGAGCGATGAAAGTGCAATAGTTGTAAAAGACGGTGGACTGATCGATGGGGGCGCAGTAGTAAAAGGAGGCTGTCGTTAGAGATCGACTGTTTCTACTGAATTCGTTGTATCTCCCACGCGATATAGAATTTGACTTTGAGGATTATATTATTTGAGCTTCAAAAACTTATTCTTATCTTTCAGAGGAATAATGATTCTACAATGCTCGAAGTGGATACGAATTTTTTTCAATATATTTTTGTAAAGTTTGAAATTATTTACTGTGATAAAACCGAAATGGTAGCAAGTAATAAAAATATGTTCAATTCAATCCGGTCGTTTCGAAATGCAAGTGAAATTGCTATATATTAACGATACGTCAATAGATTATGTAAATATTTCGAATCAACAGTGGATTAATTACTTCAAATGAGATTACGTAAATAATTCGTGAAACTACTGTTTACATCAATTTGTGTATTACATCAATTTATATATTTGTACCGTTCACAATTAGTTATGTTTGACTATTATGAAAATCTTAAAACCCAAGTGGGAATATTATACCAGACAAAACTCTATTAGCGCACTGTTCACATGTATATACTCACCGGAAAAGAAAATTAAAAAACAAGCCTATAATTAAAATAATTGTCTGTCTATACCCGAGATTATCTACATGGCGACTATCCAATCTGTAAAAATATTAATCTAAATCACCGAAACAAATTCCCAGCAATATAAGATTTCGAACCCATATTTCTCCAGTAAACATGCTCTCATATCCAGAATTCAATGGTACCGCCGCATATACATCCCAGCAGCACGTGTCCCTCCCTCGAAAATCCATACTTCCGTTTTTCTCTCTTTCGCCCTATTCCGTCCTCAACGGATCCCCTTCTCTCGCTCCTTAATCCTCCTCCATCTTGGTCTCTTACTCTATCGCCGACTGCATCGACCGAATACCAGCAGCCAGCAGCGGCAGCAGCAGCGGCGCACTCACCTTCCGTTACCTCCCCAGCTGCGCGGTTTCATTCGGGGTGGAGCCTCGACCGACTCGTCGTCGTATACATGCGCCAACTCTCTCCTCTCTCTCTTTCTCTCTCTCTCTCTCTCTCTCTCTACTCTCTACTCTCTCCCCGCGGCGTCATCAGACGTACATACATACATACAGACAGATGTAGAAACCAATGCGAGAGAGGCGCGCGCCACTGCCGCCGCGGCCCCAGGTGCGCAGCAGAACAGCAGCAGCGGCGGCGTTCCCTCCCCCTTTTCCACCTCTTTCTCGTTCTCCGTTTGTTTCTCCGCATTTCCCGCGCGCCGCCCGCGAGATTTTCCTCGGCCGTTGTCGTGGTGCGCCCGCGGCAGAGATACACGCCTACCGCCCTCTAGGGCTATACCTAGCTTTTCCCGCATTGTTTCTCCGTTTCTGGGCCGCCCTGCCATTGGTCTATATGTGCTGTTCTTGTCACTACCGATGCTTACGATTGTTCGCGTCGTGAATCTTGGCCCAATGGTACAACGGAAAATATATACATGTCTTCAATGTATATCCGCAGTTGCATGGGAATAATGTTTATCGTTTGAAGGAATGATAAACATTTTTTCGCGGGTCGATTGGAAATACTTGTGCATGGAATTCTAGATTTGCTTTAGGTTTTAATTGATGAATCTGATCTTTTGTTTAATGATTTGGTACGATTAACAGACAAGTGGATTAAAAATAATGTGGCAAAAAAGGGTGCCAAAGTCACTCGCGCAAATCTTTAATCTTTTAATTTATCTTAATCTGGTACAGACGCTCGAGTCCCCATCAAATACTCAAACTTAAGATTTCGTGATAATACTTAAATAAAACAACCATCGCGTCATATAGAATGCGGAGAATGAATATTATTAAATGGTTGTTCATTATCCGATATTCATGATACAATTAGCTAAATTTAGATCTAGATTTGCATAGTGCAATGTGCATTTATGTAAATATGTATGCTTACCGATTGATGCGTGTACACGTGAAACGCGCTCTGTACTGCTACACCTGCTAATATGGAGCGGCTAGTATTAATGCATACTGCAAGCAAATTACGTGAATATTTGCTAATATTGACAACTATTGTTGTGCGAGCGAAGAATGAGGTGTAATGTTATAGGAAAGGTATGCGAATAAATGTTCGGTGCAGGTTGTATTCTTTGCTATTGATTAGGATTTCCATCGATAAGTTTCTAAATAGTGTTTATTTATTTAAAATTATATTTAGTTTATGTGAGAAACTGTTGTACAGTTAAAAACTGTACTTTTTGTTCAATTAGATTAAAATAATTGTAATGGGTAAAGTTTTACTTCAATAGACCAGTACCCATTCTTTTTGAGAAGCAACTATTAAATATTAAGTAGATTTTAATTAAAAACTTAATGAACGATTTCTATTAAAACGTTTTTATTATTTACTGCGAGATACGAATATGCGAACATATTTGCCCATCGCGATAGCCGTCCGACTCTGCATTATTAATCATAATTCAGTTTTTAAACCTCGAATTCCCTGGAAAATATTGTGTAATGCTAATACTTCTTAAACGGCCGGTTGTAGATTTTCTTTTCGTCTGCTTTTAGAAGCTGCGGTGGTGAAAATGTTTGTGTATACCTTATGTACGTTGAAAAGGATTTCAGCCGCACAGCTCACCTTTATATACGAAAATTTTCATCCGAAGAAAGGAAAATAAATATATTTCCGTGCTGCTATTACCTTTTTCCCGCGTCTCGCACTCAAATTACTTTACGCTTAACCCCCAGTGTTTTTTATTGTAAGTAATAAGATTGTTATTGATATAGCATTTTTTTAAATAAAAAACACTATTCTTATTTATTCAGATTTATTGGAAGTCTTGGTCATGATTTTGATGCTTTTTGAAAAAAATAAGTAGAAATTCCAACACACTTATTGGAATTTGTTTGGAATACAAACTTTTTAGAATTTGTATGGAATATAAACTTTTTTATATGCTAAAATTATTTTTTGAGCTTTCCATCTTACGTATAGAAGATAAAATGCTATATTAAGGAGGAGCTTAAATAATGCCGGGAATTATCGAACGATATAGTTTTTAATCATCAAAAAATATATTTTCTTTGCTTAAGTATATTCTTTGCATTACAGGTATTCTGTATACTTATTAACAAAAAACGATTCCAAAAAACGTAAGTTAAATGAAGGGAGTACGTCCGCAAGATTGCAAGGTGAAGTACAAAACTCGAAATGCATTATAATAGCATTCTAACTATTCAGTTTATTTTACTCTCGTGGGCTATCCTACTTTTTTTATACATCTATGATTGGAATATATTTCGAGTTCCGGGTCCGGTTTTTTTTTCAAAACAGCTATCATTTCATCTACATTTCGCAACATCAAATCAACAATTAGCTTCCTAGCAAATCGGAACCTGACATTTACATAAGACACACTTCTCCAATCGGACAATTCAGGTAGCCCTTTGAAAATTCTTCTCTGCACACAGGCAAAGAAATCCTAATAGCGAGATCCCGAAAAGGTAGCTGATTTGTGTAAAGGGAAGGTGCGCGACACGAAGAAATTGGTTGAAAGAGGGCTAAGCTTTGCGACCGCTCGGAGGCAAAGCCGCGAGACTTCGCGCGCCGACGACGACGACGACGACGACCTCCCGCTCTCTCTCTCTCTCTCCGTTATTTCTCGCTGGCAGAGGGAGGCTTCGCCGAGGAATAGCAGTGGTGGTGGCGGCGGCGGCGTTGCGAGAAAATACTGCAGCGGCAGAGCGCGCAGAGCGTCGGATATAGAGGTAGCAGCAGCAGAAGCAGCAGCAGCAACGGCAGCAGCAGCAGCAGCAGCGGCGGCGTGGCGAGAGAGGGAGAGAGAGTGCCCGGGGCTGAATCGACCGGGCCGCGACCTCACCTCGCCTACTCCGACGTTCTCTCTCTCTCTGTCTCTCTCTTACTCATTCTATCCCACCACCTCCTTCCTTCCTTCCTTTCTCTCTGTGTGTGCACGCCGCCACTACTACCCCGTGCAGTCACTCGTCTCTCTGCTCTGCTCTGCTCTGCTTTGCTCTTCTCTGCTGCTGCTGCTGCTACTTCCCTCCCTTACGACTCGCCCTCTCGCTCTCTCTCTATGTCTCTCATCCACCCGAGCCATCATGCCGAGCTCCCACCTTTCCGTTTTCCCTCTTGCTTCCATTCTACCCTCTCCCTCTCTCTCTCTCTCTCTCTCTCTCTGCAGCAGCAGCCCTTTCTCAGGGTAGGTGTCCCTATAACTGTCGCTCTGCGCTGCTGCTACTGCAGCCGATCACTCCTATTATTAGTCATTTCGACTAGTCTCTCTATCTCTCTCTCACTGTCGCCCTCTCGCTCTCTCCCTCGCTGCAGTTATTTCCCGGCTTCTATATGGCTTCGATTTTATGCCGCGACGGGCATCTGACACTTTTTATTACGGCGAGTCATGAAATTCGTATTGTTTTCGGAGGTTATAGCGCTCTTTTAGATCTGGCACTCTTAGACCCGTACGACTTTTCAGACTTATATATATGTCAGTGTAACGTAGAACTTCAGACTTTTCAGACTTATATATATGTCAGTGTAATGTGAATTTTCTTTTTCTTCAAGGTTGTATTGTTGAAAGCAGGTTTTATATTCCAATCTATGTATTCTAGAATCTCTTTCATTACTTTACCAACAATTTTTTGCTTAGCTTATTCTACTAAGATACATCATGATGTCTTCAAGCATTTTTATATACTACCTTTTACTAATTAAATTAATTTAATTTGCAATGTATTAAATGCAACGTCACGTACCTACTATACAATTTAAAATTGAATATAATACTATACTACATATTTGTAAAGTATATAATTTGTCAGCTAATTCGTATAGTTTTCTGCCACACTTTTTACAAAGCTTATTTTAATTACCTACACTTTCATCTTTTAACCAGGAAAGCGTTGTAACGTTTTCAAAAATTACGATTCCATAGAACCAACTATATTATGCATTCCAGAGTCCCGTGATAGTCCCGTTCCGCAACGGCATAAGAAAGCTACAGCGAGCCATAAGAATTCTTATCAGAAAGCCATTACAAAAAACGACCAAATTCACTTTTAATTAAACTCAATCCCTCCAAATGGCCGCAGACTCGAAGTAAGCGCATAGATCCGAAGCGTGAGCAGCAGCAGTAGCAGCAGCGGCGTCCAAAGTAACATAACGGCAATATAATTAGCGGCGCGCAATCTACCCGGGACGCTCGAGCTGCTGTCGATATCGTCTTAAGCACTGGACGAATTCAACCCTCTTCTCTCTCTCTCTCTCTCTCTCTCTCTCTCTCTCTCTCTCTCTCTCTCTCTCTCTCTCTCTCTCTCTCTACCGAGAGCTCATTTCCCTTCGGCCTCGGATGTGTATCGAGGATTCACTCGGCCGGCGTATATACACACAGTGAGAGAGAGAGGGAGTCGCTCGCACGCTAGCCCTTCTGGCGAAATGCAACTAATGCGCGCATGGCAGAGCGCCGATGGCCGAGCGCTTCTATATTGCTGCTGGCCAAAGGACCGAAACTTAACCCCCGAGATTTCCCTTTATACCGAGATCCTGCACTCCAGCCTCTTGCACACACATACGTCGCACAAACACGGGTATGCCCTTGTTATGCGGTTGTGGTGTAGTGCACTGGACGAGGATTATGAAACGTGTATGGCTGTGTGTATACGTTTATGGTGCGTTGCAGGCTCTGTCTCTGTGTGTGTGTGTGTGTGTGTGTTGGCGACTGAGATTTGTTGATTGTTGTCGGTCGATGAGAAATGTCTGGTGGGCTTGGAAAATGCATTTTATATCGTTTGGTTGGAATGGGAAATTTGACGTGGCCGTTACGTGGCGTGGTAATTACGCGGCCGTTTTATTATTTGCTTATTTTTATTGTATTGTTTTATTGGATTGCAAATGCATAGGAATAAAGTTCATCGAATCTTATATTTTCATAGATGAAATTTTCTTAATGTTACATGCTTATAACATCTCCTGTATTTAAGATGAAAATAGAGAAATTAAATATTTTTAAATTTGTTTTTGTTAAAATTCTTTGGAAATCTTCGTACCGTTTAATATTTTTTTTTAATAAAATTCGGTATACATTTCGAGCCCCAACTTGTTTTAGTACTGATTAGATTTAGGAGTCAGTTGTACCTCGTTAATGTGATTTTTCTATATACAATATTAAAATGCAGATAATTTTTAACTTCTAATAATGCACTGACAAAAAAATCGATGGTATATTCCGAAAGAGTATAAAATTTCCTTTAATACGACATGTTACATTATTATAAAATAATTATTTTTAAATCATTTATTTGACTTTGAACTTCTTTAATGCGATTCAGGTAAGAAATTTTAGTGTGTATACTGAGTTTTTATTTACCTACATATAAAAATTGCACGATTTATGAAGTTTATTCTGTGCATAGCTCATGGAAGAAAATTATTTATTAGTGAAAGAATTTTATGACAGAAAACGTGGCTGTTAAGCGTCTTTAAAGAGGCACGTTATTTTAGAATAGCTCGGTGTAAAGTGACATTAAACATTAAGTTATGCATATTTTACATGTTGTTTATAAAGGCTTGACAAATATAAATTCTTTATTTATAACTGTTTACTGAAATTTACCTTACATTTGTAATGGAAATCCAACTAAAACAACAGATTTGTACGAATTCCAGCTCAGGTAGTTTTACATAGTTAGCTCAAGATATTGCACAAAGTAAATAAAATATCATTGAAAAAAATAATAAACCATCCATTGATAATCACCCATTGTTAATAATCCAAGTAGAGCGAGGTGAGACCTAGTCAGGCAAAGCGTCATCCAATGCATCATATATGCACCGCATGGTGTGTCGCTCTCCTCCTTTGATCCTCGCGCGCAAAAAAAAAAAGCAAAAGCCGCAGTAAGAGAGTTGCAAACACACATCCGAGAGATCAGAGAGAGCGACACTCGACAATATTCCCGAGCGCAACCGAAAACGCATCACTCGACTAGATAGCCATCACCGCTCGACAGCTCGACACATCCAAATCAAGATTCGTCGATTAAGCGCTCCGCGGCTTCGCGTCCATACGCATTTCCATCGCTAGAATTCGCTTAGATCGACAGATACGACGTCCTTAGCTTAAACATTCGACCGTCTCTCTTTCTCTCTTTACCACACAGAGAGAGAGAAAGAGAGATGAGAGAGAACGGATTCGAGTGCGCTTTTGTGCAAAGGAGAGCGTGGCTCTATTTGCTAACGGCTGCCGGTACTTTTCAAAGCGCGCGCGCGCGAGAGAGAGAGAGAGACTGAAAAAACATCACGGCTGGACACACAGAAAAGCCGTCGCCGCCGTCGCACAAAACCGTCTCATTCTCATCTCAATCTATATTCGCACGTTCAACACACTCGAATAAGCGAGCGAGCCGTGAATGCTTGGAAGAGCGAGAGAGCGCATGTGTCTCTGCGGCGAGTGAAAGGGTTGAAGAAGGCGTCTGCCTTTGCACCAGCGGCGTCGACTTCTTCCCTTTTTATTCCACCTCTCTGCAACCCTTTCAAGCCTTCGTCCCCTGCGTGCTCGCGCGCGTCTATGTGTGTATGTGTGGGCGGGTTGGGTGTGGATGGGTATGTGCGGGAAGGAAGGAAGGTGCGAGGGCGCGAACCCCGACACGACTGCGCGTTTTTAACTCTGTGTTATACGTATGAAGGAGAGAGAGAGAGAGAGAGAGAGAGAGAGAGAGAGAGAGAGAGAGAGAGAGACGAGACAGCCGACGAGCATATATTGCAGGAGTTGTTCCACCGCTCCGCGCGGTTTACCTTCCGCGACGTCGTCGTTGTCGTCGTCGTCGTCGTCGTCTTCTTGTCTCTCGAAGGGGGTCTCTTTCAGTGTGCACGGCGGTCGCGATGCAGCTCTCTCTCTCTCTCTCTCTCTCGCTTTTTATCGCTACGGCTGTGTCTCTCTCGCTGCGGCTTTCTTCGTGTAATAGTTTCTCTCTCTCTTTCTCTCTGCACTTCGAGTGTCTTCTTCTCTTGCGTTTTTACGCGCGTTCGCTCTCCTCTCTGTTCTTTCTCCTTTTTTTTTTGATGTTTTATGCCGACCGCTGAGGGATGCTGCTATGGATTTTTGTTGTTGCGAGCTGTGTTTCTTTTAGCAGGGGGATGGGGAGCGAGTGAGGTCGGTCTCCTCTCCTTTGGAAGCGACATGAATTTTCTGGTAGTTTTGGAGTGTTTAATAAGCGCGGCGTTTCGAGGCTCGAGTGCACGGCCGCTGCCTGTTCACGGGATTACGAGATGCTGCTGCTGCTGTTGCTGCTGTTGCTTGCAGATTGCTGTATATTGTTGGCTCAGCTTTCGACTATAAGCTTGCCGGCGTTCAAATAAAAACCTGTTGTATATTCGAAGAAATGTGGATAGAAATGTTGAATGTGCAACGAAGTTACAGTAAATTATATAATATGTAATCCTCTTATGTCGAAGCAAAATAAAAAATGTTTAAGATGTGGAAGATGTGTTTTACATGTAAGCAAAACAAACAATCTGTAGTAATATGTCAATGAATCTCTTCGATACCTGTAATTGTTTTGTCTTTTATTAGAAACTAATCAAGATTTTTTAATCATTGAATGGGAAAATCGATGATTTTGATTTTAGTATAAAGTTGACTGAAACCGTTTTCCGTGCTTTTGTTTAATTTCCCAAATGTAGAAGTAATTTAAATTTTTCTATGACTTTATTATCATTTTAACATCAAATACTTTTAACATTAGATTTTTGAAACTATTAATATAATATAATAAATTAACATGGATAAATGTTCAATATTTTATTTATGATATTTTAATACTACTCTTTCGAAAATCGTTATAAATATCATTATTTTGATAAATTTATGCTAATATGGATTGGTTGTCACATTATTATTATTATTAGTGTATTACTATGTAGTTAAGTTAAATATTTAAGTATTCCTTGTTAGTGTAAAGGAAATGTTTCTTTCATGTAAGGGTTTATTCCTGTAAATTTAATAAAATTAAAAAAAAATAAAATAAATAATATATCGTGAAATTATTATGTTAAAATATCTTGTTTAAGAAATCCACTGAAGTACTACCTATGAGTGAAGTAGCATTATCTGAAAAATATAATTTGATGGAAGTTCACACTCTGCCGATAAGTTTTATAACTCTTGAATGCACTCACAGATGGCTCCACTTTACACAGTATTGTAGAAATTTCCAAAGGGCTCTGGCTGTATATATGTATTATAAAGGCCAAATAAAAATATATTTAAAGTTAAAGAAATTTCCAAGATCTATTCCCGTTATTTTATTTTCTTATTCGAGTATTATTATTATTATTTATTAAAAAGTTATAACAAAACATTTAAACAAAAAGTCTTTCTCTAGTCTCAGTTGCAGAATCATTTTGTTCGTTTTCAATTTAGATTTGATTACTGATTTAAAATAACTATGTAAGAAGATTTGTTCACAATTATGAAATGACATATTAAATCTCGATTGAATGACATTTCTCATTCGCTAATTATCCATCATAGACATCATGCGAAATTATCTTATATTTATGTACAACGATTCTAGATACGTAGCAGTCACAATTTTATTTTTCTCGAAGGAAATTCGTCTGCAAAATATTGAAAAATGCAGCTAAAATATTATATGCATAAGTCATCTCGCGATAAAAATAAAAAGAATTTTGCAATGTGCGCAAAAGCCAACTTGCGATCCCTTGCTAAAAAATACGAAACACATTTTTCATCCCTCAAAAGATTAAAAACACGCTGCAAGCCGTCCCGTATAAACAACGAAAGCGCAATTGCCAGCCTATACGCAAAAAAAGGACGAGGTTTTCCATGGCGCGCACAGATATGTTCGTGCGACTCTTGATCTCTCTCTCTCGCTCCTACTCTGCGATGGACGAGCCTCGTGCTCTCTCGAGATGGAGAGCGAGGTAAAGTCGTAAATGTTTTTATTCTTTGCAAAAGAGAGGGAGGGAGAGAGAGAGAGAGAGAGAGGGAGCCGAGGG